>CM057090.1:1364972-1437472 GCA_029959045.1 Taenioides sp. WSHXM2023
CAGAACTAAATGTGGACTAAACCAGGACTAAAGCGGGACTAAACTCCTCTCAGTTCAAGTGTGTTTCATTCAGAATCACCAGGTTTAAAACAGAAGAAAATACCAAAAACTTTTGTTTTTAAATTTATTGTCAAAGTCAAAACACATTTACAAACTTAAAGCTGCACTACGTAACATTTCTGATGGAGGATCTGCCACCTGCTTGTCTCCATGGTTTTGCAAGAATGTTCCACAGTATGGCATTGAGCTCATCTGCCTGCAGAGACAAGCGGGTGACTGTGCTCTACCAGACCAAGTTACAGGTCAGGTCTGTGAAGAGGGCGACCACGCGTCACGTTTGTTTTTCAATGTACTTTTTAGCAAAAAAACACGAAGTGATTGTGTAAAAGCAACGATAAATACTTTTAAAATATTTTTATTCTATTTAAAGAGGGCGTATGTGACTTCACCATGTTCCTTTTATTGTTTTTCAAAATGTTGGATTCACCCAAAACAACAAATTTACATGTACTTTTTATTTTTGTTTTGGGTCCCCTCTGAGTCTCCCTTGCCTTTCCTCCCCACGCTAAGTCCCTCCCCCTTCAGAGCTCTATCCCAACACACTCAGCCTCTCTGTGCTAAGTCCCTCCCCCTTCAGAGCTCTATCCAACACACTCAGCCTCTCTGTGCTAAGTCCCTTCCCCCTTCAGAGCTCTATCCCAACACACTCAGCCTCTCTGTGCTAAGGTCCCTCCCCTTCAGAGCTCTATCCCAACACACTCAGCCTCTCTGTGCTAAGTCCCTCCCCCTTCAGAGCTCTATCCCAACACACTCAGCCTCTCTGTGCTAAGTCCCTCCCCCTTCAGAGCTCTATCCCAACACACTCAGTGTGCGTCGGCACTAATGAAACTCCTGCATCACATCAGGTTTGTCCAGTTGTTGTGTTCAGTTTTGTGTCATGTTTTTGTGTATTTATGGAGAATTGTCGTGTGGAGCCTGGGGGACGTAGACTTGTGGGCGGAGCCTCGTACAGACTCGTACTGTGGGAGCCTGGGGGACGTTAGACTTGTGGGCGGAGCCTCGTACAGACTCGTACTGTGGGAGCCTGGGGGACGTAGACTTGTGGGCGGAGCCTCGTACAGACTCGTACAGCCAAGGTGGGTTTGAATAGGGCCCAGGAAAGATTGCTAGATTACTCAAACCTCTTCAGGCGGCTTTTTGATGAGGAAACAATGTTAGAACATGGCAGAAAACCAAAATAAATACATATATATCGCATAATACCACACCTCTTTTAATGCCCAAAACTGTGGAACATTTCAGACAAAGCAATGACACAGAGACCTCCAGAAAAGTTACAAGTAAAAAAAATATTGTGGAATTGTTTTTTTGTGCACACACACGTGCACGTGCACGCATGCGCACACACACACACACACACACACACACACACACACACACACACACACACACACACACACACACACACACACAGTCTACAGATACATCTGATTAGTTTTAGTGCAAAAGTTTGTGAAAATAAAGCACTTCAAGGAAAAGAGTCTCAGGCTGAGCTACAGTTTGGCAAAATCTGTATTTATATAAAGATGCAGAGGAGGAGCAAAATCTGTATTTATATAAAGATGCAGAGGAGGACAGAGGTACAGAGGAGGACAGAGGTACAGAGGAGGACAGAGGTACAGAGGAGGACAGAGGTGCAGAGGAGGACAGAGGTACAGCGGTACAGAGGAGGACAGAGGTGCAGAGGAGGACAGAGGTACAGAGGAGGACAGCGGTACAGAGGAGGACAGTGGTACAGAGGAGGACAGAGGTACAGAGGAGGACAGAGGTGCAGAGGAGGACAGAGGTACAGCGGTACAGAGGAGGACAGAGGTACAGAGGAGGACAGAGGAACAGTGGTACAGAGGAGGACAGAGGTGCAGAGGAGGACAGTGGTACAGAGGAGGACAGTGGTACAGAGGAGGACAGTGGTACAGAGGAGGACAGAGGTACAGAGGAGGACAGAGGTACAAAGGAGGACAGAGGTACAGAGGAGGACAGAGGTACAGAGGAGGACAGAGGTACAGAGGAGGACAGAGGTGCAGAGGAAGGTGGTGCAGAGGAAGGTGGTGGGTGGAGCTGTCTTTGTCTCTGTAATTTCACAGGTGTAACTCTTTTAAATGTTTCTTCTGTGTTCTGAGCTTAAACATTTTCACGTCAAAGTTTCAGAGTTTATTCTTCCTACGTGTTTCAGCAGAATCAAAGTTTCCTGTTTCAGACTTCACAGTTTCAGCCCTGCTGTTTTCACACTTTAACAGTTTAAAAACGTCATATTCACTTTGAGGAAGTGTTTCTCTGTAAAAGTCCCAAGAATAAAGTGGAACAAACACTATGGCAACTTCAGCGCTCGCGCTCACAGGCTCTGGGCGCGCTCAGTTTGACAAACGGTGCCACATCAGACAGTGACAGGAGCACCGGCACTGTCCCCTGACAGTGACAGGAGCAGCAGGCTGCAGGGTGTGTCAGAGGTCAGAGTTTTTATCTCATCAAGACAAAGTGCAGCATCAGTAAAGAGAAAACACAAAGCTGAAGCTGAGCTTCAGATCAGTGCACTTGAAACTTCTCCAGGGTCCTGATCCTGAGCTCTGCAGGAGTCAAAGTATCAGCAGAACTCACATGAGCTTAAATAAAACTAAAGATGTCGGGGATTCTGGGGGTGTCAGAACAAACCTGAGAACCACAGACTGTAATGGTGAATAATGATCGTGATAATGCATCAATGACTTATACTTTCTGCAAAACTGTGTTTAAATACACATTCTGGAATATTCTGATATTCTACAAGTGAAGAATGGAAAAGGTCCAAATATTCTGACCTGGATATTGGAAAAGTCTCTAAAAGGAAATTATAATGAAAAGTCCAGTTCCCTGTTTTTAGTAGTAGTAGTAGTAGTAGTAGTAGTAGTAGTAGTAGTAGTAGTAGTAGTAGTAGCCTTAGTGTTAGTACTACGTCCCGGGCATCTCAGCCGGACATATTCTCAGAGTGGAATCCAGATCGAGCCGAAACGCCGGGTACAGAGGCTGCGTGAACGGGCATCTGAACGTATGCAGCAGCACCACAGAGTCGGACACGCTGTAGAAGGAGAGCGCCCCCTTCTGTCGCTCCAGGAACACGCCGATGCGCGGGCACGGCGGCGCCGCCACCGTGGTTTCCGGTTGTCGTGCCACGCGGCGTATCCGGCGTGAGTACAACGAAGACGCCACGAGTTCTCGTTACGCCCCAGAAGACACGGCTTCCCCCCCACCTTTACGGCCGATACCTGAGAGACACACAAAAACACACACACACACACACACACACACACACACACACACACACAGTTTAAATACACTGTATTTTAAACGTCTTGTATGACACAAACCTAAACTCCTGCAGCTTTAAGTCGTTTCCTCCTCAGACTCAGACCTGGAGTCGGGTTTTGTTTCATTCACATGTTTAAGTTCCGTAATCTCCGGATATGAGCCGCTACTTTTTCCTCACACTCTGAACCCTGCGGCTTAAACACTGATGCGGCTCATTTATGGACGGATTATTTGTTTATGGACACAGCGGATGCGCTCGCAGCCTGAGAGCAGAAAGCGCCGCTGTCTGTGCGGTGAACATGAAGTTTCAGCGTTAGCGAGCGCCGTCGTCACTAAAACAGTTTATCCCCGTGAGAGAAAATAAGTTCTGACGCTAAATGAACATCAGTGACTGGGACACGACTTCATGACCCGAGTGTGTAAATGACGAGAAGAAACGTCTCAAACTTCAGTAGACGAATATCCACTCATACCTGATCGATACACCTATCCCCGCCCCCAGACATCCACTCATACCTGATCAATACACCTATCCCCGCCCCCAGGACATCCACTCATACCTGATCAATACACCTATCCCCGCCCCCAGGACATCCACTCATACCTGATCAATACACCTATCCCCGCCCCCAGACATCCACTCATATCTGATCGATACACCTATCCCCGCCCCCCAGGACATCCACTCATACCTGATCGATACACCTATCCCCGCCCCCAGGACATCCACTCATACCTGATCAATACACCTATCCCCGCCCCCAGACATCCACTCATATCTGATCGATACACCTATCCCCGCCCCCAGGACATCCACTCATACCTGATCAATACACCTATCCCCGCCCCCAGGACATCCACTCATACCTGATCAATACACCTATCCCCGCCCCCAGGACATCCACTCATACCTGATCGATACACCTATCCCCGCCCCCAGTAGAGCCTGAAATCTGCTGAAATCCTAAGAGACACTGACCTGATCCCAGACAGGACAGAGACTCTTTCTGCGGGAGACATGAGCAGTAGAGAGACAAGTGACAGGGGCGCAGGTGAAGACAGACAGGTGAAGACAGACAGGTGAAGACAGACAGGTGAAGACAGACAGGTGAACACAGACAGGTGAACACAGACAGGTGAAGACAGACGGGTGAACACAGACAGGTGAACACAGACAGGTGAACACAGACAGGTGAACACAGACAGGTGAAGAGATGATGCTCTGAGGAAGATGTTCGTTTGTTTGTGTTTTGAACAGTTAAAGTTAAAAGTTAAAAAACAAAGTAATGAACATGATGCAGCTTTAGTTAAACACAATGGATCAGGTGGTCGAAGGAGGAACTCGAGCTGCTGCACATGAACTCGGGTGTGTGGAGTTTAAAAACACAGCGGAGCACTTCCTGTATCACCACATGACATCACAAGGTGTCTGTCCTATGAAAACACCAGATTTAGGAATATATTTTCATGTTTTTGTGAAATTAGTCCTGACAGTTACTCTTTAAGTTACTTTGACTTGAGTAGTACTTTTACAAATACTTTTATTTATTTCTACTTTTATTTTCTGTAAACTAAACTAAAATATTCCCGTGTAACACCCGCTGTGTCCCTTACCTCTGTACGTGACCCCGATGTCCACCCAGCCTCCCCCTCTCCACTCCACCTCCCAGTACGCCGCTCCGCCCAGCTGCCCCTCCCGGCACAGCACCTGGGCAACCGAGTCGAAGCGCAGGGGGTGGGGCGCGTACGGCTGAGGCTCCTCCCCGCAGTGCGCCCCCTGCAGGCCGTCCAGCAGCACCAGCGTCGAGTGAGCGGTGTCTGCGTCCAGGGACGGGCTGCACGAGTCTGGGGGAAGAGAGGGAGAGAAACGGCCTAAAGAGGGATATGTACTTCTCTGGGGTATTAAAGAGGGAGTATTACACTTGGTGCACAGAGTAATGGGCAGCGTGCTGCCCCCGCGACCCAGCCGGATTAAGCGGGAGAAGATGGATGGATGGATGGATTTACACTTCTCCTCTCTCTCCTCCTCCTCTCCTCTCTCCTCCTCCTCCTCTCTCCTCCTCTCCTCTCCTCCTCCTCCTCTCTCCTCCTCCTCCTCCTCCTCCTCCTCCTCTCCTCCTCCTCTCTCCTCCTCCTCTCCTCCTCCTCCTCCTCCTCTCTCCTCCTCTCCTCCTCCTCTCCTCCTCCTCCTCTCTCCTCCTCCTCCTCTCTCCTCCTCCTCTCCTCCTCCTCTCTCCTCCTCCTCTCCTCCTCCTCCTCTCCTCCTCTCTCCTCCTCCTCTCCTCTCTCCTCCTCTCCTCCTCTCTCTCCTCCTCTCTCCTCCTCCTCCTCTCCTCCTCCTCCTCTCCTCCTCCTCTCCTCCTCCCTCTCCTCCTCCTCCTCTCCTCCTCCTCCTCTCCTCCTCTCTCCTCCTCCTCCTCTCTCCTCCTCCTCTCCTCCTCCTCCTCTTCTCTCCTCCTCCTCTCCTCTCTCCTCCTCTCCTCCTCTCTCCTCCTCTCCCTCCTCCTCTCTCCTCCTCTCCCTCCTCCTCTCTCCTCCTCCTCCTCCTCTCCTCCTCCTCTCCTCCTCCCCTCCTCCTCCTCTCCTCTCCTCTCCTCCTCTCTCCTCCTCTCCTCTCCTCCTCCTCCTCCTCCTCTCTCCTCCTCCTCCTCCTCCTCCTCCTCCTCTCCTCTCCTCCCCTCTCCTCCTCCTCCTCCTCTCCTCCTCTCTCCTCCTCCTCCTCTCCTCCTCCTCCTCTCCTCCTCTCTCCTCCTCTCCTCCTCCTCTCCTCCTCCTCTCTCCTCTCCTCCTCTCCTCTCCTCCTCCTCCTCTCTCCTCCTCCTCTCCTCCTCTCTCCTCTCCTCCTCCTCTCCTCCTCCCCTCCTCCTCCTCTCTCCTCTCCTCCTCTCTCCTCCTCCTCCTCTCCTCCTCTCCTCCTCCTCTCCTCCTCCTCTCCTCCTCCTCCTCTCTCCTCCTCCTCTCCTCCTCTCTCCTCTCCTCTCCTCCTCTCCTCTCCTCTTCCTCCTCCTCCTCTCCTCCTCCTCCTCCTCCTCTCCTCTCCTCCTCCTCCTCTCTTCCTCCTCTCCTCCTCCTCCTCTCCTCTCCTCCTCTCTCCTCCTCTCTCCTCCTCTCCTCTCCTCCTCTCTTCCTCCTCCTCCTCCTCTCCTCTCCTCTCTCCTCCTCCTCCTCTCTCCTCCTCTCCCTCCTCCTCCTCCCTCCTCCTCTCCTCCTCTCTCCTCCTCTCTCCTCCTCTCTCCTCCTCTCCTCTCCTCCTCTCTTCCTCCTCCTCCTCCTCTCCTCTCCTCTCTCCTCTCCTCTCTCCTCTCCTCCTCCTCCTCTCTCCTCCTCTCCCTCCTCCTCCTCCTCCTCCTCCTCCTCTCCTCCTCCTCCTCTCCTCTCCTCCTCCTCCTCTCCTCTCCTCTCCTCTCCTCCTCTCCTCTCCTCCTCTCCTCCTCCTCTCCTCTCCTCCTCCTCCTCTCCTCTCCTCTCCTCTCCTCCTCTCCTCTCCTCCTCTCCTCCTCTCCTCCTCTCCTCTCCTCCTCCTCTCCTCTCCTCTCCTCCTCCTCTCCTCTCCTCCTCTCCTCTCCTCTCCTCCTCCTCTCCTCTCCTCCTCTCCTCCTCTCCTCCTCTCCTCCTCCTCTCCTCCTCTCTCTGTAACCTGATCTGTTTTGTATTTCATTATTAAAGGAGCAGATGAGGCTCTGGGTGAACCACAGGAAGCACCAGAGCCACAGGTTAAAGATTCAGGAGGAACAGAGAGGGCCAGGCTGGAGAGACGCAGCAGCAGCAGCAGCAGCAGCAGCAGCATGGTAGTGGTAGTGGTAGTAGTAGTAGTAGTGGTAGTGGTAGTGGTAGTAGTAGTAGTAGTAGTAGTAGTAGTAGTATTGAATAATATAAAACTCACATCTGAGGAAAGCTGCTCTCATCCTGTGGTCGGCCGGAGCCAGAGACAGAGACGACAGAGGGAAGGAGACTGGAGCCACTGCAAATACACGTGTACTTTTACTATGATTATTAATACACGTGTACTTTTACTATGATTATTAAATACATCTGTACTTTTACTATTATTAAACACATATATGTTTATTATTACCCTCTCTGAGTGCCGTGTGCCGTGTGTGTTGAGTGCAGTGTGTGTTGAGTGCAGTGTGTGTTGAGTGCCGTGTGCAGTGTGTGTTGAGTGCAGTGTGTGTTGAGTGCCGTGTGTGTCGAGTGCCGTGTGCAGTGTGTGTTGAGTGCCGTGTGTGTCGAGTGCCGTGTGCCGTGTGTGTTGAGTGCAGTGTGTGTTGAGTGCAGTGTGTGTTGAGTGCCGTGTGCAGTGTGTGTTGAGTGCAGTGTGTGTTGAGTGCCGTGTGCAGTGTGTGTTGAGTGCAGTGTGTGTTGAGTGCCGTGTGTGTCGAGTGCCGTGTGTGTTGAGTGCCGTGTGCAGTGTGTGTTGAGTGCAGTGTGTGTTGAGTGCAGTGTGTGTTGAGTGCCGTGTGCAGTGTGTGTTGAGTGCAGTGTGTGTTGAGTGCCGTGTGCAGTGTGTGTTGAGTGCAGTGTGTGTTGAGTGCCGTGTGCAGTGTGTGTTGAGTGCAGTGTGTGTCGAGTGCCGTGTGCAGTGTGTGTTGAGTGCAGTGTGTGTTGAGTGCAGTGTGTGTCGAGTGCCGTGTGCCGTGTGTGTTGAGTGCAGTGTGTGTTGAGTGCAGTGTGTGTTGAGTGCAGTGTGCAGTGTGTGTTGAGTGCAGTGTGTGTTGAGTGCCGTGTGTGTCGAGTGCCGTGTGCAGTGTGTGTTGAGTGCCGTGTGCAGTGTGTGTTGAGTGCAGTGTGTGTTGAGTGCAGTGTGTGTTGAGTGCCGTGTGCAGTGTGTGTTGAGTGCAGTGTGTGTTGAGTGCCGTGTGCAGTGTGTGTTGAGTGCAGTGTGTGTTGAGTGCCGTGTGCAGTGTGTGTTGAGTGCAGTGTGTGTCGAGTGCCGTGTGCAGTGTGTGTTGAGTGCAGTGTGTGTTGAGTGCAGTGTGTGTCGAGTGCCGTGTGCCGTGTGTGTTGAGTGCAGTGTGTGTTGAGTGCAGTGTGCAGTGTGTGTTGAGTGCAGTGTGTGTTGAGTGCCGTGTGCAGTGTGTGTTGAGTGCAGTGTGTGTTGAGTGCCATGTGCAGTGTGTGTTGAGTGCAGTGTGTGTTGAGTGCAGTGTGTGTCGAGTGCCGTGTGCCGTGTGTGTTGAGTGCAGTGTGTGTTGAGTGCAGTGTGTGTTGAGTGCAGTGTGCAGTGTGTGTTGAGTGCAGTGTGTGTTGAGTGCAGTGTGTGTTGAGTGCAGTGTGCCGTGTGTGTTGAGTGCAGTGTGTGTTGAGTGCAGTGTGTGTTGAGTGCAGTGTGCAGTGTGTGTTGAGTGCAGTGTGTGTTGAGTGCCGTGTGCAGTGTGCGTCTCACCTCTGGACTCTAGAGAAGTCGTCAGAGTTTGTTGAGGTTTACAGTTCACTGCACTGACGGTTCTTCCACCTACAAAAATAGATTTCTTCAGTATTTAGAAACAGTGAGGCCGCGGGGGAGTTAAGCTTAAATTACACTTTACTGTCCCCCGGAGGAAATGTGTCCCTGCATTTGACCCGTCCTTCGGGGGACCCGTGTCTGTGACCTTGGACTAGGGGTGTACAGATATTTAAATATCGATATATCGTGATAAATTTGAGCTGCTGTATCGATAAATCGCCAACAGTATTCTTTGGATATTTGACTTTATTTGCTACAATTTTGATGTTTGTTCACCCACAGATAATGCTCCCTACAACTGTACAACAACTCACCCTTATGTAACAGATAATACTCCCTACAACTGTACAACAACTCACCCTTATGTAACAGATAAAGTGTGTAACTTTTCAGTTGGGGGTCCGTCACCTGCTTGTTTCTATGGATACGTCATTGCTCTGGAATGTTCCACAGTGTGACATTAAACAGCTCGACTTTACATTTATTCAATTACAGGTGGTTTAAGAACTCAAAAAAAAAACAAAAAACAGGCATTCTGACTGTGAGCGGGGTCGCCTCTCCGTAGATCTTAACTGTGAAACATTCCAGACAAAGAAATAACATCTCCATGGAGAAAAGCATTTGACAGACCCTCCACCAGAAAAGTTACACAGTGCAGCTTTAAGTGTCTCACCTTTAGCGTTGTCCGCCTCCGTGTGGTTTTCATTCACTAAAAAAACAACAACAGTTATTTTCATTCTAAATGTTCAGAACCAGAGCAGCGTTTAACCACAAACTGCATCAAATATGTGAAGAATGTGGTAATAATACTGGTAATAATACTGGTAATAATACTGGTAATAATACTGGTAATAATACTGGTAATAATACTGGTAATAATACTGCCCTTCACGGGTCTGCCGTCTATTCCCACATCCCGTCATTACGACATGTCTCTATTCCCACATCCCGTCATTCCGACGTGCCGGTTTTCTGACACTTTTTAGCATTGCTATTCCGACACGTCATATTTTTATTTTTTTTTAAGTTGCGATAGTCTACCCAGGCGCGTCTCTCGCTCCCTCGCAGCCTCCGTTTTAGATAAGATATTTTACCGAAGGCACCTGCACCAGTCTGTGCACCTGTCTAACCCCGGCCCCTGCGCCTGTCTAACCCTGACCCCTGCGCCTGTCTGTGCACCTGTCTAACCCCGGCCCCTGCGCCTGTCTAACCTTGACCCCTGCGCCTGTCTGTGCACCTGTCTAACCCCGGCCCCTGCGCCTGTCTAACCCTGACCCCTGCGCCTGGCTGTGCACCTGTCTAACCCCGACCCCCGCACCTGTCTAACCCCGGCCCCTGCACCTGTCTAACCCTGACCCCTGCACCTGTCTAACCCTGACCCCTGCACCTGTCTGTGCACCTGTCTAACCCCGACCCCCGCACCTGTCTGTGCACCTGTCTAACCCCGGCCCCCGCACCTGTCTGTGCACCTGTCTTGTTGATGGCGTCCACCTCCTCTCGGCACAGCTCCTCCACTCGACTGCGCAGGTGACACAGAGAACGCCGCGCCGCACTGAACACGTCTGCGCAGAGGCCGGGGGCGCGAGGGCGGCCACTAGTGGAGACAGGCAGCAACAGCAGCGGAGCCGTCTGGGAGACAAGACAACGAAAAATTCACTTAAAGGAATTCTACGCAGTCTTCCTCTTACAGTTTAAAAAAGTTCTACAGTCACGTCTGCCCCTGTGTCCCCAGAGCTTCACCTGCAGAGACACAGAGACACAGACAGACAGAGACGCAGAGACGCAGAGACACAGAGACACAGAGACACAGAGACACAGAGACACAGAGACGCAGAGACACAGAGACACAGAGAGACAGAGACGCAGAGAGACAGAGACACAGAGACACAGAGACACAGAGACGCAGAGACGCAGAGACGCAGAGACACAGAGAGACAGAGAGACAGAGACACAGAGACGCAGAGACACAGAGACAGAGACACAGAGAGACAGAGAGACAGAGACGCAGAGACGCAGATACACAGAGAGACAGAGACACAGAGACGCAGAGACACAGAGACAGAGACGCAGAGACACAGAGACACAGAGACACAGAGACGCAGAGACACAGAGACAGAGACACAGAGACACAGAGAGACAGAGACGCAGAGACGCAGATACACAGAGAGACAGAGAGACAGAGACGCAGAGACACAGAGAGACAGAGACACAGAGACACAGAGAGACAGAGAGACAGAGACACAGAGACGCAGAGACACAGAGACAGAGACACAGAGACACAGAGAGACAGAGAGACAGAGACGCAGAGACGCAGAGACGCAGATACACAGAGAGACAGAGACACAGAGACGCAGAGACACAGAGACAGAGACGCAGAGACACAGAGACACAGAGACACAGAGAGACAGAGACGCAGAGACGCAGAGACACAGAGACGCAGAGACACAGAGACACAGAGACGCAGAGACGCAGAGACACAGAGACACAGACACAGAGACGCAGAGACACAGAGACGCAGAGACAGAGACACAGAGACACAGACACAGAGACGCAGAGACACAGACACAGAGACGCAGAGACACAGAGACGCAGAGACAGAGACACAGAGAGACAGACACAGAGACGCAGAGACACAGAGACGCAGAGACAGAGACACAGAGAGACAGACACAGAGACGCAGAGACACAGAGACGCAGAGAGACAGAGACACAGAGAGACAGACACAGAGACAGAGACGCAGAGACAGAGACACAGAGAGACAGACACAGAGACGCAGAGACACAGAGACGCAGAGACAGAGACACAGAGAGACAGACACAGAGACAGAGACGCAGAGAGACAGAGACGCAGAGACACAGAGACGCAGAGACGCAGAGACGCAGAGACGCAGAGACGCAGAGACACAGAGACACAGACAGACAGAGACACAGAGAGACAGAGAGACAGAGACACAGAGACACAGAGACACAGAGACACAGACACAGAGACGCAGAGACACAGAGACGCAGAGACGCAGAGACACAGACACAGAGACGCAGAGACACAGAGACGCAGAGACAGAGACACAGAGAGACAGACACAGAGACGCAGAGACACAGAGACGCAGAGACAGAGACACAGAGAGACAGACACAGAGACAGAGACGCAGAGACGCAGAGACACAGAGACGCAGAGACAGAGACACAGAGAGACAGACACAGAGACGCAGAGACACAGAGACGCAGAGACAGAGACACAGAGAGACAGACACAGAGACAGAGACGCAGAGAGACAGAGACACAGACGCAGAGACGTAGAGACGCAGAGACACAGAGACACAGAGACGCAGAGACGCAGAGACACAGAGACACAGAGACACAGAGACACAGAGACACAGACACAGAGACAGAGACACAGAGAGACAGAGAGACAGAGACGCAGAGACACAGAGAGACAGAGACACAGAGACACAGAGAGACAGAGAGACAGAGACACAGAGACGCAGAGACACAGAGACAGAGACACAGAGACACAGAGAGACAGAGAGACAGAGACGCAGAGACGCAGATACACAGAGAGACAGAGACACAGAGACGCAGAGACACAGAGACACAGAGACACAGAGAGACAGAGACGCAGAGACGCAGAGACACAGAGACGCAGAGACACAGAGACACAGAGACGCAGAGACGCAGAGACACAGAGACACAGACACAGAGACGCAGAGACACAGAGACGCAGAGACAGAGACACAGAGACACAGACACAGAGACGCAGAGACACAGACACAGAGACGCAGAGACACAGAGACGCAGAGACAGAGACACAGAGAGACAGACACAGAGACGCAGAGACACAGAGACGCAGAGACAGAGACACAGAGAGACAGACACAGAGACGCAGAGACACAGAGACGCAGAGAGACAGAGACACAGAGAGACAGACACAGAGACAGAGACGCAGAGACAGAGACACAGAGAGACAGACACAGAGACGCAGAGACACAGAGACGCAGAGACAGAGACACAGAGAG
Source organism: Taenioides sp. WSHXM2023 (assembly GCA_029959045.1). Classification (NCBI taxonomy): domain Eukaryota; kingdom Metazoa; phylum Chordata; class Actinopteri; order Gobiiformes; family Gobiidae; genus Taenioides; species Taenioides sp. WSHXM2023. The sequence goes on from CM057090.1 coordinate 1,377,773, forward strand.
ACAGACACAGAGACAGAGACGCAGAGAGACAGAGACGCAGAGACACAGAGACGCAGAGACGCAGAGACGCAGAGACGCAGAGACGCAGAGACGCAGAGACACAGAGACACAGACAGACAGAGACACAGAGAGACAGAGAGACAGAGACACAGAGACACAGAGACACAGAGACACAGACACAGAGACGCAGAGACACAGAGACGCAGAGACGCAGAGACACAGACACAGAGACGCAGAGACACAGAGACGCAGAGACAGAGACACAGAGAGACAGACACAGAGACGCAGAGACACAGAGACGCAGAGACAGAGACACAGAGAGACAGACACAGAGACAGAGACGCAGAGACGCAGAGACACAGAGACGCAGAGACAGAGACACAGAGAGACAGACACAGAGACGCAGAGACACAGAGACGCAGAGACAGAGACACAGAGAGACAGACACAGAGACAGAGACGCAGAGAGACAGAGACACAGACGCAGAGACGCAGAGACACAGAGACACAGAGACACAGAGACACAGAGACAGAGACACAGAGACACAGACAGACAGAGACACAGAGACACAGAGACACAGAGACACAGAGACACGTCCTGCGTTTGTCTCAGTCTCAGTTTATGGACAGGCTCATGTGAAGCTCAGAACCTCCAGAATTCCCTCCCTGAGCTGCAGAGGCTGCACTAGCACTGACTCTGGGGTTTAGGGAGTGACGTTCAGATCAGAGACATTTTAGGTTTAAACACACTGGATTTCAGCTTTGAACCAGCAACCCACATGAGAGAGTCATGTGACGCTCATTCTGCGTTCTGATTGGAGAATCGACTTGGACTCGGCTTCATGTTGTTTTTGTAATTCTGAATAAATCTGCGTTACGTCGTTATCAGTCGACGCTGTATTTGATTTGAACATGTTTACGTCGTACCACAACAGAACTAGACCAGGACTAACCCAGGACCACAACAGAACTAGACCAGGACTAACCCAGGACCACGACAGAACTAGACCAGGACTAACCCAGGACCACAACAGAACTAGACCAGGACTAACCCAGGACCACAACAGAACTAGACCAGGACTAAACCAGGACTAAACCAGGACTAAACCAGGACTAAACTAGGACTAAACCAGGACTAAACCCGGCCCATACGTGGAGCAGCCTTACACATAACACAGCGATGGAAAATTCTCATTATCACATCAGCTGTGATTCCTCGAACACTCGGAGAAGCTTTGATTCCGCTGGTTTTCCTCTTTCCTCTCAGCTCCGCGGAGACTCCAGACGTGAGGATCATTTCCAAGAAGCACTCACATCGGGAGCTAAACCCTCTAACCCCGTCACCTTAGTGGATTTAGAAAAGTTTGTATTTTGCACTGATAAAAGATGGTCCTGGAGCTCATTTCTGCCGCCGACACAGACCCTAAAGCAGAATTACTCCCAAAAAACTGTATTAATGTACAATATCCTGCCGTAAATAAAGAGCAGAATGGACCACTTCAGTCGTTTGTGTTGATACTTCGCGCTGGGGGTGCTCTACATGTATCTGTGGCTGGTGGAATGTTCAGCCGTTGCCATGGTGTACCTGTATAAAATGGCCGCCGTCTTCTGTCTGCAGGAGTTGTGTGATTTCTTCGTTTCTCTTTCGGAGTTCTTCCAGATTTTTCTCCATCAGCTCCAGATCTTTCTCGGCTCGGCTCACCACCGACCGCTCCTTGGCCTCCAGACGAGAGCGCACCTAAAACACACGGATGTTATAGCGGGAAATGTCGTCAACATTCCCTGGGGGTGTGATGCTAACTGGAGGCACTGCTGTGTCTGAACCTCTGTTACTCGAGTTAGACTTTAATCTGAGTTTAACTTTAACACAATCGGACCAGAAAGACCTTTTTGTGGAAAATCAAACTCCTAAACAGGACCATGAACGCTCGCACTGACCACAGGAAAATTAAAATGTGCTCTTTAAATCCATTTTGTGTTTTTTCGTGAGTTTTCAGACAATCTTAAACATCTGCAGCCTTTTACCATCTTAAAACGTCGCAAAAATCAAAAGTTTACTGTCTAAAGCAGACGTGGCGAGACTTCTCTGTGCGTTTGTCTCCAGTAGGTCAGACTCCTGTAACTCTCACTGTGAGACACCTGCAGAACATCCAGAACGCTGCAGCTCGGGTCCTGAACCAGGAAGTCCGAGCACATGTGTCCTGGTCTCAGGTCTCTGCACTGCCCCCTGTGGGTCAGAGACTTTAAAGCGGCTCTGCTCGTGCACGAGTCTCTCCACGGCCGAGCTCCAAAGTTCATCTGAGACACAAGAGCCACAAGAACATCTGCACTGTGAGGAGCTCAGGGACCGGACTGCTGCTGGAGTCCTGGTTTAGTTCTGCTTTAGTCCTGCTGTAGTCCTGGTTTAGTTCTGCTTTAGTCCTGCTGTAGTCCTGGTTTAGTTCTGCTTTAGTCCCGGCCTCCTGCTGTAGTCCTGGTTTAGTTCTGCTTTAGTCCTGCTGTAGTCCTGGTTTAGTTCTGCTTTAGTCCTGCTGTAGTCCTGGTTTAGTTCTGCTTTAGTCCTGCTGGAGTCCTGGTTTAGTTCTGCTTTAGTCCTGCTGTAGTCCTGGTTTAGTTCTGCTTTAGTCCTGGCCTCCTGCTGTAGTCCTGGTTTAGTTCTGCTTTAGTCCCGGCCTCCTGCTGGTTCCAGAGTCTGGACTAAACTCGGGGAGTCAGAGGCAAAAAAAGGAGAAAATTTAATTTGTCAACTGGACATAGTTTATTTGGTTGAATACGTTTCGCAGCTCATCCAAGCTGCTTCCTCAGTTCTGGTCAGATGCTGGTGGACACTGCTTTATATCTGCCTGAAGGGAGGAGCTTAATTACAATGAAAATTACTCTGAGACACACATATTTAAATACAGTTTCAGTTGGTCAGGTGATACTGTATCACCTGACCAACTGAAACTGCACCAGAAACTCCACCAGCATCTGACCAGAACTGAGGAAGCAGCTTGGATGAGCTGCGAAACGTATTCAACCAAATAAACTATGTCCAGTTGACAAATTAAATTTTCTCCTTTTTTTGCCATGGATTCTACCTGGACGACTGAGGGATTTTACATACATCGGGGAGTCAGAGTTTCATTTTCCTGCAGCTCAAACCTGGAACAGTCTGAACATGTGACACAGACTCGACTGTGACTCTGTTTAAATCCAGACTCTAAACTCTTCTGTTCAGCTGCGTCTGACTCAAAGGTTTTCATTCTGCACTCTTCTTCTTCTTCTCTCATTTAATGTCTCTCTCTCTTTTAATTTAATGATGATTATTTATGTTTTTGATTTGTTTGTATTGTGATTTTAATGTATTTCTTATTCCGTAAAACACTTTTGAATTACTCTGTGTACGAACTGTGCCGTACAAATAAACTTGCCTTGCCTTAAAACTGTTCTGACAGTGTTTGCTAATGTGTCTATAGTAACTGCTAAGCATTCCACCATAGAGATACATGTAGAACATGTTCTGGACATGTCCCACCGGGAGGAGGCCCCGGGGAAGACCCAGGACACGCTGGAGGGACTATGTCTCTCGGCTGGCCTGGGAACACCTTGGGGTCCCCCCAGAGGAGCTGGAGGAAGTGTCCGGGGTGAAGGAAGTCTGGGAGTCAATGTTTAGACTGTTGCCCCCGCGACCCGGCCCCGGATAAGAGGAAGAAAATGGACGGATGGACTCCATAAAGGATTACAGATTTAGCTACATCATTAGCGTCTTTTCTCCTGACCTCGGCTTTGGTCTTGTCCAGTCTCTGGGTCATGTCTGCGAACACGGCCTCACTGTCGTCCAGCACCGCGGACGCCGAAACCTGTCACAAACACGAGGACAGAGATCACAAAAAACTCAAACTGCACTTAGAGACTAGAAACTTAACAATATGGAACGGAAAATATTTCCTTTTTCTTTTTCTGACATGAGCCGAGCGCTTCGTCACCTTCAGAGACTCCAGGTTCTGCTGGAACTCGTCCAAGTCCCGCTCCATGGTCTGGATCCTGGTCTGGACCGATCTCTGGCTCTCCTGCAACTGCACCAGTGTGTACGTACGTGAAAGAATTAGTTAAGTAGAAGTAGTACTAGCAATAGTAGTAGTAGTAGTAGTAGTAGTAGTAGTAGTAGTAGTAATAGTAGTAGTAGTAGCAGCAGTAGTAGTGAAATCAGAAGTTTGTAATGAAAAATCCCTGCATACTTTGACACCATATATTCACTGTCCCTCCTTTAGTCCTGGTTCAGCCCTGGTCTAGTCCCGGTCTAGTCCCGGTCTAGTCCCGGTCTAGTCCCAGTCTAGTCCCAGTCTAGTCCGGGTCTAGCCCTAGTCCCTCACCTGTCTCCTGGTCCCTCACCTGTCTCCTGGTCTTTCACCTGTTTCCTGGTCCCTCACCTGTCTCCTGGTCCCTCACCTGTCTCCTGGTCCCTCACCTGTCTCCTGGTCTTTCACCTGTCTCCTGGTCTTTCACCTGTCTCCTGGTCTTTCACCTGTCTCCTGGTCCCTCTCCTGTCTCCTGGTCCCTCACCTGTCTCCTGGTCCCTCACCTGTCTCCTGGTCCCTCACCTGTCTCCTGGTCCCTCACCTGTCTCCTGGTCTTTCACCTGTCTCCTGGTCCCTCACCTGTCTCCTGGTGCCTCACCTGTCTCCTGGTGCCTCACCTGTCTCCTGGTCTTTCACCTGTCTCCTGGTCCTTCACCTGTCTCCTGGTCCTTCACCTGTCTCCTGGTCTTTCACCTGTCTCCTGGTCCCTCACCTGTCTCCTGGTCCCTCTCCCGTCTCCTGGTCCTTCACCTGTCTCCTGGTCCTTCACCTGTCTCCTGGTCCCTCACCTGTCTCCTGGTCCTTCACCTGTCTCCTGGTCCTTCACCTGTCTCCTGGTCTTTCACCTGTCTCCTGGTGCCTCACCTGTCTCCTGGTGCCTCACCTGTCTCCTGGTGCCTCACCTGTCTCCTGGTCCCTCACCTGTCTCCTGGTCCCTCACCTGTCTCCTGGTCCCTCTCCCGTCTCCTGGTCCCTCACCTGTCTCCTGGTCCCTCTCCCGTCTCCTGGTCTTTCACCTGTCTCCTGGTCCTTCACCTGTCTCCTGGTCCCTCACCTGTCTCCTGGTCCCTCTCCCGTCTCCTGGTCCCTCACCTGTCTCCTGGTCCCTCTCCCGTCTCCTGGTCCTTCACCTGTCTCCTGGTCCTTCACCTGTCTCCTGGTCCCTCACCTGTCTCCTGGTCCTTCACCTGTCTCCTGGTCTTTCACCTGTCTCCTGGTCTTTCACCTGTCTCCTGGTGCCTCACCTGTCTCCTGGTCCCTCACCTGTCTCCTGGTCCTTCACCTGTCTCCTGGTCCTTCACCTGTCTCCTGGTCCTTCACCTGTCTCCTGGTCCCTCTCCCGTCTCCTGGTCCCTCACCTGTCTCCTGGTCCCTCTCCCGTCTCCTGGTCCCTCACCTGTCTCCTGGTCCCTCTCCCGTCTCCTGGTCCCTCACCTGTCTCCTGGTCCCTCACCTGTCTCCTGGTCCCTCTCCTGTCTCCTGGTCTTTCACCTGTCTCCTGGTCTTTCACCTGTCTCCTGGTCCCTCTCCCGTCTCCTAGTCCCTCACCTGTCTCCTAGTCCCTCACCTGTCTCCTGGTCTTTCACCTGTCTCCTGGTCCCTCACCTGTCTCCTGGTCCCTCTCCCGTCTCCTGGTCCCTCACCTGTCTCCTGGCTCTGTGGCTCTCGGTGCTGCCCTCCTCTGGGTCGCCCTCACAGAGCAGGCAGTCCCCGCTCCACCCCGGCAGGTTCTCCGGTTCCCCGGCGGCTCCAGGCTGCAGTCCCAGTCTGTGCTGGGAGCAGAGGCGCTGGGACAGACTCTCCACGGCCTCCACCAGCTTGTGTCTCCTCAGGGTGCCCACGTCGCGATGGGGGAGGCCGTGCAGCTCACAGAAAGAAGCCAAACACACGAGGCAAGACTTCAGCGCCCTGAGACGAGCTTCAGCCGGACAGAAGTCACACGGGACCTACACGGAGGAGAAGTTGAGATGATCGATGTTCTAATGGAGTTTCCTCGTCACAAACACACCTGGGGTTGTGTTTTGTTTCATTCACATGTTTAACACACAAACCTGCAGATTTAGGCTGAAAAAACTCTGTTCCACCTTGTGATGTCATGTGGTGATACAGGAAGTGCTCCACTGTGTTTTTAAACTCCACACACCTTCACTAGAATCATTTGGATCATTTCAGTCCTGGAATTGCTGATCTCGACTGAACTAAAGGTAAAAGGAGCTGTTCACTTGAAAACTACCACTTGATGACATCACAAGGTGGAACAGAGCGTTTGGAGCTTTGGAGATGTAGACAGACTAATAATAAAGAGTTCCTCAAACATGTGAATGAAACAAACACAACTCCAGGTCTGTTTTTGAGGAGGAACAATGCTGTAACGTGGCTAAAAGCTCACAATAGTAAAGTTTGTGTAATGTGTCATCTTTTTCTGTGGAGACAAGCAGGTAACGCCATCAAACATCAGATCTGTGGAGAGGCGACCTCACTCACAGTAAGAATGCATGTTTTTATTGTATTTTTGAGCTCTAAAAAACAGATACACCACTGAATACATGCAGCAAATAAGCTGAATGCCATACTGGGGTACATTCCCGTTTCATGTATGTCCCATCGGAAACGTTACAGATACAATTAAATAAACAAAATAACGTATTTAACGTCATAAAATAATATTAAAATAAAAAATAAAGTGGTACCTCTCCGGCTCCTCCCAGGAACGGCTCTGGCTCCGACACGGTCTCGCTCAGCCTCAGTTTGTCCACCACCTCCGAAGAGACAAACAAATGATCTTTATTTTACTTTTGGTTTTTTATGTCTTTGAGCTTCATCAGAACAAGTATAAGAGCACAGAGACTAGTATACACCTGGTTTAGACCTGGTTTAGACCTGGTTTAGACCTGGTTTAGACCTGGTTTAGACCTGCTTTAGACCTGGTTTAGACCTGGTTTAGACCTAGACCACTATGGAACCTTCCTGGACACACAGATATAAGGCCACATGGGAATAGAAAAGAAAGTTCTACAATTTAATGTGGAAAATCACATTTTGTCTAAAGAGAGAGTTTGAAATGTCAGTATCACAAACACCGGAGCGTTAAAGTACTTCACACTGTTCCTTTAGCCACAGCTGCCCTTCGACTGACTGACAGAACAGTGGCTGTCTGTGCGAACGGCCTATTCGCATTTACACAATGTGAGTTCAGAGTTTGGCCCAAAGGCACAATGGCAGAATACACTGGTTAGAGCAGGATTTGAACCACCACCAACCTGATCACCAAACGGTCACCCCTAGTGTTGACGCAATGTTACTGAAATTTCGATCTTTATTTCGATATTAAGGAACTTGTTGGACTAAAGACACGCTGCCGATCCAAAACTACGGGCACCGTTCAGGCTTACGTCACAGAACCGGAAAACGTTTGGAAACATGTGGATGACGACTTCTGTAAGGGCCAAACATTTGTGAAGCCATAGATCGACGTGAAGCCATAGACTGACGTGAAGCCATAGACTGACGTGAAGCCATAGATCGACGTGAAGCCATAGATCGACGTGAAGCCATAGATCGACGTGAAGCCATAGACTGACGTGAAGCCATAGATCGACGTGAAGCCATAGATCGACGTGAAGCCATAGATCGACGTGAAGCCATAGACTGACGTGAAGCCATAGACTGCGCATCTTGTTCCACCTTTTAAAACGCCTCAAAAGTGAAATATTTCGGGTTTGAGGCAGACGAACATCAGAAACAGGTGCTGTGCAAAACATGTCATGCTAAAGTTGCCACATCCAGTGGAAACACGACCAGTTTATACCGTCATACGCGCATGTGCATGACGAGTGCACGAGAAAGTCCAGAGAAACGTCCAGTGAAAGTGAAACTCGGGCCAAACAGACAATTAGATAAGATAAGATAAGATAAGATAAGATAAGATAAGACTTTATTGATCTCACAGAGGAGAAATTCACTCGTGACAGAAGCTCACAGTCAGGGGACAGTATAGTGCAAGAAGTTGTGAAAAATTGTGCAAACACTCAGAACAATAAGTAAATAAAAAATAAAATCACAATAAATATTAACATATTTACAACATCAGGTAGCTCTTATGTACAGGGAGTGAAAGAAATGTAAATATATAATAAAACATATCTCTTATATTATATATATATATATATATATATATATATATATATATATATATATATATATATATATATATATATATATATATATGTATGTATGTATGTATATGTAGAAGAATACAAATATACAAATATATAAATATATAATCTGAGGACAGTGGAGGCGGTTACTGAGGTGACTGAGGTGTAACTCCGTATGAAGAAGTAGCCGAACACACCGGGACATAACAACCGCCGTAACACACCGGGACATAACGACCGCCGTAACACACCGGGACATAACGACCGCCGTAACACACCGGGACATAACGACCGCCGTAACACACCGGGACATAACGACCGCCGTAACACACCGGGACATAACGACCGCCGTAACACACCGGGACATAACGACCGCCGTAACACACCGGGATAACGACTGCCGTAACGCACTACACTGCCAAGGAAATGGTGCCTGTAAACACGGTGACCAAAGAATCGTTTAAAAGTTTCCTCCGCACGATGGATAAGAGGCATATGCTTCCCTCCCGCACGTGCTTCAGTCAGGTGCCCTCCCACAGCTGTACGCAGAATGTAAAGAAAAGGTGAAAGAGCTGGAAAATGTGGAGTTTAATGCCACAACTACTGATCTGTGGTCAAGCAGAACGACTGAGCCGTATTTCTTTGCTCTACTTAAGTTGAGCCACAGAGGCTCTTTTGGTTCTTCAGATAAAAACTGCTGTTGCTCAAGCTCAATGTACCCTGTGTACAGCATGTTTCTTTTTAATAAACAGGACATTTGAAATTCTTGACTTTAGTTTTCATTCTTGCATTACAGTTATGGAATTCACTGTTTGAATGGAATGATGTAAGTTTCTGTGATGCTTGTGAACGTTCATGTGCACTGAAACTTGATTTGAAAAAAATCGTGGATGAAATCGAAATCGCCATATCTGCCAGAAAAATCGCAATTCAATTTTTTCTTAAAATCGTTCAGCCCTGGATGGAGGTCATGTTCCTTATTTCTGTGGGGACCAGATTCCAGGAGTTTGCGGCGCGAACTGAAAAGGCCGACTGTCCAAATGAAATCTTTCTGAATGGGGTTTTAGTCTCCTCTGCTCCAGGCTCCAGAGTTTCTATCTAAATTCAACTGGATGAACTGTTTTAGTGGAGGTGGAGCAAGACCACGAAGGGTTTTATAGACCACAACAATGTCTGAATAAATAATTATGTTTTCCAATTTAAAAACTGATATTTTGATGTTTTCAGGGTGTGTAGAGCTTTTCACACTGGAGTTTATCTGAGACGGAACGGTGGAATTTAGATACAGTTTTGAAGCCTCTATAGTTAAATTTCTTCTAATGTGTTTAAAATTTACCAAATGAAATTAAATTTAGTTTCTCACACTTTTAATTTGCTTTTTAAATGATAATTAAGAGCCCATCATCATCTAAATAACAGGATTAATAGACTAAGTAAAAGTAGTAAAGTACTGTATTCAAGTATAAAATATAGGTATCTGTCATTTACTTAAAGGTGCACCGTGTAACTTTTCTTTTTGAGGGCCCGCCATCTTCTTGTCTCCATGGTGATGTTATTACTTTGCCTGGGATGTTCCTCAGTATGGCATTAACACATACACTTCTTGTATTTATTAAATTACAGGTGTTTTTATTTCTCAAAAGTGCCACAAAAACATGGATTATTAGTGTGAGCGGGCCCACTTCTCCACAGATCTCACCCGTAGCTTGACCTGGTGATGTGGCCCACTTGTCTCCATGGAGATAGTTAAATTAAATGCCATACTGTGGAACATTCTGTAGAAAAACAACGTGGAGTCAAGTTGGCGGCAGATCCTCTACCAGAAAAGTTACACAGTGCACCTTTTAGTACTTTTTTAAGGATACTTTTTTTTAGTATTTGAAGTTTTATTAAATCTCAAAATATCCACGAAATACTTTTACTTTTTTGTTTTTCTTGAAGTACATTTTTAAACAGGTACTTTAATACTATCACATTTTTCATGTGATACTTTTACTTTTACATTTCTTTGCTCTGGTATCTGTACTTTTACTTAAATGTGCAATATGTAACTTTTCAATTGCGAGTCCGTCTCCTGCTTGTTTCTATGGATACGTCACTGTTCTGCCTGGAATGTTCCACAGTGTGACATTAAACAGCTCTACTTTACATTTATTCAATCAGGTGGTTTTAGAGCTCAAAAATACCTAGAAAAACAGACATTCTGACTGTGAGCGGGGTCGCCTCTCCACAGATCTGACCTGGAACTTGGTCTGGTTTGGTCTCCATGAAGATAGAAAGGTTTAATGCCATACTGTGGAACATTCCTGACAAAACAATAACATCTAGAAAAGCGTTTGACGGACCCTCCAGCAGAAAAGTTACACAATGCAGCTTTAAGTGACTTTAGGTAAGGCTTCAGACGGTACCTCGGCGAGCACAGTGTTCCTCCGCAGGACAGGTCTGGGGTTAAATTCCTCGCGGCACTGGGGGCAGCAGAGGCCGGTCTCCGCCTGGTCCCAGTAGTCGCTGATGCAGCTCATGCAGTAAGTGTGACCGCACGGGATGGACACCGGGTCCTGCAGAACGTCCAGACAGATCGGACACCGGAACTGCCGCTCGGTCACAGAGATGTTCGCCTGTGCCATGGTGCTCCCCGTTTAGTCCTGGTTTAGTCCTGGTTTAGCCTCAATAAAGTATCTCTCGCTCTCAAGTTTGGTTCTGGTTTAGTCCTGATTTAGTTCTGGTTTAGCCCAGGTTCAGTCCTGGTTTAGCTCTGGTTTAGTCCTGAATTAGTCCAAGATCAGGTCAGGTTTGGTTCTGTTATAGTCCTAGTTTAGTCCTGGTTCCATCGAGATCAGAACTGGTTTAATTAGCTTTAGCCCTACTTTAGTTTAGCCCTTGTTTAGTCCTGGTTCAGTCCTGATTTAGTCCTGCTCCTCGGAAACGACGTTCCCGTGCGCCATGGCCCCGGTGCGTAAAAAGCTGTCCCCGGTGTTCACTCTTCTCCTCCGTGCCGAGTAACCGACTTTTCTCGCCTTCCTGATTTGTTCCTGGTCCAGTCTTTGGTTTAAAGCCACTTTAGTCCTGGTTTAGTCCTGGTTTAGTCCCGGTTTAGTCCCGTTTTGAACGCCGTGACCTGCGCTCGCCTCTCATCCTCGGCGCAGAAGAGGAAGCGCCTGCTCCGGTGCCTCCGGTGCTGTTGTTTTGAACGGGAGGAGCTGTCGCTGCCCGATTTGCAGCACAGGGGCTCTGCGCATGCGCGGGCCGGTTTGCAACAGCTGCTTCCGAATGTTTTTTTAAATCGATTTTACAAAAAAAAAAAAAAACTTTCGGAACCAAGAGAGTAATTAGAATTTGATCATAAGTCTAAACAGTACAGCAGATATAAATGTGATTTATTTATTAGAACTCATTAGACTCATTCTTCAGTCAGTCCCGAGACAGCAGCGGTCCAAAAGAAGCACTGACACTGTCAGAGGAGGTAGATTACTGAACTGTACTCCAGTAAGAGTAACGTTACTTCAAAATATATTAAGTAGAAGTACAAAGTAGTGGTTCAACAAATTACTCAATTAAAGGTTAAAAAAAACAAAAAAGGATTTGGGGAAAGTACTGCTCAAGTCTGAGTAACTTAAAGAGGAGGGGCTGGGGGGGCAGAGGGGCCTTAGTTTTGATGACCCCCTATAATAATAATAATAATAATAATAAAAATATAATAATGCATCAGTTTTTTACAGCTCTTTTCTGGACACTCACTTTCCAGATCGTTCTTCCTTCTCTCCACACTCGGTGGTTCTAAACTCGTACTGTAGCCACAGCTGCCCTGGGGCAGACTGACAGAAGTGAGGCTGCCATTCTGAGCCGTCGGCCCCTCCGACCACCTCCATCACTCACACACACACCACTTTCATACTAGACAATGTGGGTGAAGTGCCTTGCCTAAGGACACAATGACAGTTTTTGCCACAGTCGCCCCCCTGTGGCTCCTGTTGTCCCTGCGTCTCCCAGGCCCAGTCCTGCTGAGCCTCTGAGATCTGACGGGATCAGGTTTTGACACGCCGCTGTGGCTGGTCAGTTTTGCAGAAGTCTCCTTTAGGTTTGTCCAATTGTAAATCACATCTCATAGTTTTCAGTGAACATGTTAAAACCAAGACGCTAAATACTAAACTTAGTTATTATTACAGTGATTATTTTCCTAGAAAAATAACAAAAAAACATTATTTTATTTCAAAACTTTATTCGTAACATCTCGCTCTAAATCGTCAAACTGTATAAAGTTTCTTCAACAATAAAAGCATTTAAAAAGATCACGTTTAACTTAAGAGTCCATTTGAACGATTCCTCGTTCCTCTGACGTAGTCCTGTTCTCGCTGCTGATTGGCTGTTCAGTTCATCCGTGACGTTCTGATTGGTCCACGGGGGTTACCAGGGCGGAGACATGGGCTGTGGGTTTTGGAGGTAAGACATGACGACCGCAGAGATGGACAACCTGAAAACACACACAATATTATCATCCCAAATAATCCATAAACAAAGTACTTTCTGAATCTGGAGACTTGATTTGATGATGATGAACTACAGAGCTGTGGTGATGTTCTGTGGACCTCAGGTTAAACTACAGGGCTGTGGTGAAGTTCTGTGGACCTCAGGTTAAACTACAGAGCTGTGGTGACGTTCTGTGGACCTCAGGTTAAACTACAGGGCTGTGGTGAAGTTCTGTGGACCTCAGTTAAACTACAGGGCTGTGGTGATGTTCTGTGGACCTCAGGTTAAACTACAGGGCTGTGGTGATGTTCTGTGGACCTCAGGTTAAACTACAGGGCTGTGGTGACGTTCTGTGGACCTCAGGTTAAACTACAGGGCTGTGGTGACGTTCTCAGGTTAAACTCACATGAAGCTGCTCATCATCTGCTTGGTGTCCTCAGAGCTCCTGGAGTTTGCGAAGCTGATGAAGGAGCAGTACACGGCGATCCAGGCGCACCACTTCAACTGAAACAGGAGACACGGTCATGAGAGAAGAATCCAGGCTTCAGTCGATCATTAACCACACATCACTGACACTTCAGCCACACTGCCGAGTACAAACCTGGTGTATGTGAACGACTGGAGCTGGAGGGAGGAGCCGATGGAGCAGACTGACAGCCTTTCTTCTGTCAGTCTGCCCCAGGGCAGCTGAGGCTACAGGGGAGTGTGGATTAACTGGATTTTTTTTCTTCCAATTTATGCAATTTTAAAATAAGAGCTGAGGAATGCGTTTCATCCAGACCCTCTTCACACTAAAGTGTTCAAATAAAACTTTATGTGTGTTCTTTATGAAGAATCGGCCAAAACTAAACACCAGGAAATATGAAATATCATGGGAGGGGTGGGAGGAGCCGTACATCAGTTCAGTTTTTTTGCGTATCGACTTTAATAGTTTTATTTGTGATTTCTGTTATTGTATTTGTACAGTGATAATCTGATGCACCTGTTTATTTGTGTTAACAACAAACTTCTACATCAGTGCAACAGAGAGGCTGAGGAGAGGCTTTCCTGATGTTCTCCAGAGCGTACATGGCGCCCCCTGGAGGCAGATGCTGCAGGACACAGAGGACACAGAGGACACAGAGGACACAGAGGACACAGAGGACACAGAGGACACACAGGACACACAGGACACAGAGGACACAGAGGACACACAGGACACACAGGACACAGAGGACACACAGGACACACAGGACACACAGGACACAGAGGACACACAGGACACACAGGACACACAGGACACACAGGACACAGAGGACACACAGGACACAGAGGACACACAGGACACAGAGGACACACAGGACACAGAGGACACACAGGACACAGAGGACACAGAGGACACAGAGGACACACAGGACACAGAGGACACACAGGACACACAGGACACAGAGGACACAGAGGACACACAGGACACAGAGGACACAGAGGACACACAGGACACAGAGGACACACAGGACACACAGGACACACAGGACACACAGGACACAGAGGACACACAGGACACAGAGGACACACAGGACACAGAGGACACACAGGACACAGAGGACACACAGGACACAGAGGACACAGAGGACACAGAGGACACACAGGACACAGAGGACACACAGGACACAGAGGACACAGAGGACAGAGGAAGGACACTTGTCCTGAGGCTTTTACTCTCCTCACACTGCCCTGACACAGATCTGACTCGACTTGTTGAGCTGTACTTTTGTTTGAACGTTTTATTATTATTGTATTTTTCTGCTCGATGAGCTTAAACTGCCCTCAGGGACAAATAAAGGGATACTGAGTGATTCACATCTGTCCTTGTGTCTTTTTAGTGCGATGTTATGAAGACTCACCTTGAGCATGAGCCCACACATGCTGAAGATCATCCCCAGAAGGTTCATGTAGTCGGGGGTGGGGTCCTCCAGAGTCGGGTTGGTCTCTGTGCTCGGAGGTTTGTACCTGGACAAGTATTTAACACATTAGACCTAAAAACACTGAAAATATATTGTACTGTTAGAAAAGACGACCTGCTTTAAAATAGCACTGAAGTGTAAATCACAATTTTTCAAACTTCTCGTGTTACTCTGAAATCACTGGTCCACTGTGATTCAAACATAATCTGTTCTAGTCTCAAGGGCTGATCCTTTTGTCCCACTGGGGTAAACGTGTTCTGAGAAAATGGACTTTGAAATGACAATGTCCCATTTATAAATCTAAGTCTGCAGGTCAGTTTAACATTCAAATATCTGTCAGTGCAGAGTGGAGCATTTTGTTGTCTCCACATAAAAGTTTGTGTTACGAGACCAAACTCACAAAAAAAGTAGTAGTGTCTTCTTTTTTTAGAGTATTATTTGTTTAAAAGGTCCTTTATTACACAAAACTGACACTTTGAGTCGTGTTCTAATGTTGTTCCCGTCTCAAAAACACCTGGAGTTGTGTTTGTTTCATTCACATGTTTGAGGAACTCTTTATTATTAGTCTGTCTACATCTCCAAAGTTCCAAACGCTCTGTTCCACCTTGTGATGTCACGAAGTGGTAGTTTTCAGTTTAATCGCTCCTTTTACCTTTAGTTCAATAGAGACTGGCAATACCTGGGCTGAAATGAACCAAATGATTCTAGTGAAGGTTTGTGGAGTTTAAAAACACAGTGGAGCACTTCCTGTATCGCCACATGACGTCACAAGGTGGAACAGTGTTTTTTTCAGTTTGAGAGGGGAAGTTTGTGTGTTAAACGTGTGTGAATGATGTCGTATTGTCATATTTTAATATATTTAGCAGTGACATGTTCCATTAACAATAAATAACAGGACCGAGGACAACAGACGGGGGTCGTGTCCTTTTTTAACTACTTTCTAACTTATTCATGTTAAGTGTAGACATATCTTTGTCATCGCATTATCACACTGTATACGTCTAAAATACTCCATAAAACCGAATAAAATCCAACTGGTTTACGAATTAACAACTTGATCACCTCTGTGCTAATCTGCTCAGTCTTTTAAAGTGACACTATCAAGCTCGTTTGCTAGCATCCACACATTTCTCCACTAATTTCACACATTTCTGTATGAAAAAACTTACCTCAAGATCTTGTTCTGCCTGCGCGGGTCCGACATGTTGTTCGAGGACATAATACGTTTAAATCGCAGTAAAAATGTCCTCTTTTAGGGAGTTTTAACCGTAAAGTGAGCGACCACAGCGGACAACTCCGGGGACGGTGTTGGTGAGGAAGGGGGAGGTGCTTCCGGTTGGGGCGTTTTCACAATAAAAGCATTCGTGTCAAAGGAAGAGGAGGTTTGAACAGAGAAAATGGAGTTGTGCTTTTATTTTGACAGCCCCGCCGGTTCCCTGTGCAGTGCGCGTGTTGAGTGTTTCGATTCTAAATGATGAAGACGAACTGCACCACCCGCACTATTTATTATCAATAAGGTAAATACTACAACTACTACTATCATTACTACCGTTCTATAACTACTAATACTACTACCGCTACCACTACTGCTACTATTACTGCTACTACTACTATAAATACTGCTATACTGCTACTACTGCTACTGCTACTACTGCTACTATACTGCTATACTGCTACTACTGCTGCTACTACTACTACTACTGCTATTACCATAGATTTTTCCTTGGTTTTATAAAGCTAAAAGTAAGAATACATCTGAAGGTTGTTGTAGAAATTAAAGGTCAAATTTAAACCTCAAATGAATTCAAATTTCAGACAATCCATAAAAACCAAACCATTTTTATATTGTCAAATCATATTTTTATTAGGGCTGTTTATTATTAAGAAGTTGCCGATACGATACATACCTCGATACGTAGGCCACGATACGATACGTTTTTTCGATACAGTGCATTTTCAATTCAATACGATATATTTCAAATTGATTCGATACGGTTCAGTGAAAAACAAAGGCTAAATCTTGGCTGTGATACTAAAAGTCACTAAGTTTGTGCAAAGTTAATATGAAAAACCCATTTTACTCCAAACAGTGAAAATGTCAGCACAACTGTCGCTCTTACACAAAATAATTTAGTAAAATATACCTAAAAATACTCTCTGATCGATACAGCAGCCCACGATATTGATACTGGATCATCAACCCCTCATTTTTATTATCCATTTTATGAGAAAATCAAAACAAACAAACAAAATGGTTTACCTTTATGAATAATTGAACCCTGTGCTTCCCCCTCCTCTCAGGGAGCAGTTCCATGGCGTTCCCTGCCCCCAGACCCGAGGGCCCCCAGCTGCCTCAGGTCCTGCTCCGGACCGTGGACTGCCAGCAGGGGGCAGTACGAGCAGTGCGATTCAATGGTAAAGAAATACTCGAGCCGTCCTACAAAACCTGTCAGTCTTAAGGACGCCACACGCGACAGGAGGATTTACCCGATTTTGGCTGCGATTTGTTTCTCCCTGAGTTTAGGGAAGCGTGACCCGACTTTGTGTCTTTGTGTGCGATTTTGAAGCTGCTGTGCTTCTCCTGTGTGTGTGTGTGTGTGTGTATGTGTGTGTGTGTGTGTGTGTGTGTGTATGTGTGTGTGTCAGCAGCACTACGAGAACAGCCGAAAAACCAGAGCGTCAGGGGCAGAGGAGACGGACACAGAGACGAGAGATACAAACAAGGGAAATAGAGAAAATAATGAGACTTTATTCCTCACCTCTGGTAAAGTTGTAAATTTAAACTGCAGCGTCTCATCCACATTATCCATAGAATTTATCCTCCATAAATAATGACCCCACTCCACAAACCCGCTCTGTGAATCCAGTTTTCTGCGTTCTTTAAAAGTCAAAAGTCCAGAGTCGTTCCTCACGTGTGTCTGTTACATCCACAGCGACGGATCGAGGTGAAGCTGCAGATTAGTGACAGTGACTCTACTTCCTGTGGACTTTATCTTTTATGCTTTAAAAATCATGGATCTGAAGTTTTGCTCCACATTTCACAAATAATAATAACACAGTTTTGACTTGTGTCTAAACTAAAGTGCAGAGCTCTGATCTTTGAACACTTCAGAGTCTCAGAGCGAGTGGTTTTACTGTCGACAGGAAACAGACACGATCGCGCTCACAGGTTTATATCCTGTGGTCCGCAGACATGTCCCACTGAAGTGTCTTTGTGATCGGAGATTTTAAATCTCATCAGATTCTCCTCGTGTTTGTGGTGTGGGCATTTTTTGTTGCATGTTTAAAAATCGTTTAAGACCAAAAAATCCTGTAGTGTGTAACGGCCTTTACTGTGGGCGGGGTCGTCTCTCCACAGATCTGACCTGTAACTTGGTCTGTTGTAAGTCAGAAATTTAAAATTACTTAATCATAAGGATTTAAAGTAGCGACTAAAATAGTTGATAATGGAAATATAGATAATCCTTAAAACAAAGACAATTCATAATTTATAGTAAAAATATGATTTATACATTATTATTATTATTATTATTATTATTATTATTATTATTATTAATGTCTGGGGGACAAAAAAGAAAATGTGTTTATTAAAAAACTGGAAAAAAAAGAGAGAGGAGAATTAAATTGGCCAAAATATAAATATAGCGGTGCGGTTATGCTGCTCTACCACATTATTTTTGTTTTATTTAATTAAATTTGTGTCTGTGTTTGGGGGAAGGGCTGGGTTAGGGGTGGGCAGTTTTTGTTGTTTTACATTTATTGTAGGTTTTGTTCTTTGTTTTTGTGTTTTTTATTGTATTTTGTTAAATGTTATATTCTATTGTCTTTAATTAAAAACAAATACACCTTTAATGTTGTGTCTGTTTTTCTGCAGTGGACGGGAACTACTTTTTGTCGTGTGGCGCGGATAAGTCTCTGAAACTGTGGAGCGTGAGCAGAGGGACGTTACTGAAGACGTACAGCGGGCACGGATACGAGGTGCTGGACGCAGACAGGTCAGGCGAAGGAAACCAAACACGGCCGACGCTTCTTCTACACTTTTAATTTCACAAATGCAAACAGACCAAAAGAACTTTCAATCAGTGCCATTTAACACCATTTTTAACACATTCAACTAAACTTTCCAGAGGGCTGTGGCCTGTTAACGCAATTTCACGTCGCACAAAATATCCCCAAGATCTGTTTCAGTAATGACATAACGACAACAACTGCGATATTAGAGTTTTGTGGAAAATAAAATACAAAAGGCTTTTCCTCTCCTGGCAAATCCTGACTGATTTTTTTATACAGATTGACGTCAGTCTGGTTTCCACTCCGGCATGATCGTCCAATCAGATTTGTTTTTCTTTCAGCGACTCAGGGGAAACGAAGCAGCCCATTGGTCACCTGTCATTACGAATAAAATCACATTTCCCTCTCTGCAGATGAACAGAGTTTAGTGCTTTGTTCATTGATTCTGCAGAAATCCGCCATGTTTTTCAGTCCCCTTTCATATTTTTTTTTCTGGTACGGACGGACCATGCGTGTCCCTGATTGGCTAATCCACCTGTCAGTCACCCCGTCTGAACACCCCATCAGATTCACTGGTGACCGAACGCACATCTTCAGAAAGTATTGGAGAAGTATGTGTCCTGGATTCAGGTTTTTTCAACATTGTGCTGTGAAATCCAGTGTTAAACTAGAACTAGACTAGTCCCAAGAACCAGGACTAACCCAGAATTCAAACAAGACTTGGCCTTGTCTAAAGCAGAGTAAAACAAACACTAAAAACAGGACTAAACTAGTACTGACCCAGAATAAAACCAGAGCTAAACCAGCAAACAAGAGAAAATATGTGTTGATATTTGGAAGGTGGGCTGTGGGCCAGATTAGATCATTTTGAGAGCCTGATCTGGCAACCCGGGCTGTAAGTATAGGCCTCCTGTAGACCACTAAAGAGACCCAAGCTGGTCACTGACCATTTGAAATGAATGTTCTTTGAATTCTTTTTCAGAGGAATATGATAAGATAAACCTTTATTTGTTTTCACAGTGGGGAAATTACAGTGTGAATAGCTGAATTCTTTGTGTGTTTTTGTGTGTATTTCTTCCTTGTGTGTGCAGTTCGTTTGACAACAGCCAGCTCTGCTCCTGCAGCGCTGATAAAACTGTGATCTTATGGGACGTGGCCTCTGGACAGGTCACTCGAAAGCTCAGGGGTCATGCAGGGGTCAGTCACTTCACACGTTTAATCCTCACGTTTGAGGTTTGAGTTTGGAGGAAAATGATCTTTGTCTGTGCAGAAAGTGAATTGTGTCCAGTTTAACGAAGAGGCCACGGTCATGCTGTCAGGTGAGACACTTTCGTTTTGATAATCGTCAAATATTAAAGATTTTTAGTCCTTAAAGGGCCCGTATCACACTATCTCCTGATCTCTGTTCTAATGTCGTTTCCTCATCACAAACACCTGGAGTTGTGTTTTGTTTCATTCACATGTTTAACACAAACCTGCAGATTTAACACGAGTTCTTCTCTCAAACTGAAAACGCTCTGTTCCACCTTGTGATGTCATCATGTGGTGATACAGGAAGTGCTCCACTGTGTTTTTAAACTCCACACACCTTCACTAGAATCATTTGGATCATTTCAGTCCTGGAATTGCCGATCTCGACTGAACTAAAGGTAAAAGGAGCTGTTCACTTGAAAACTACCACTTGATGACATCACAAGGTGGAACAGAGCGTTTGGAGCTTTGGAGATGTAGACAGACTAATAATAAAGAGTTCCTCAAACATGTGAATGAAACAAACACAACTCCAGGTCTGTTTTTGAAGAGGAAACGACATTAGAACACGTGGAAAACTTGTGGCGATAAAAAAGTGGGTTTAAACTGTGTATATGGTATTCAGTTCCTAGTCTTTTTTTTTTTTTTTTTGGCAATTTTAGTACAAACTTGGTAAATTTGCAGCTTCCTGGTCAAAAATGGCTAAATCTAAGTTTGTGCTGCCCCCAGTGGCCGCTGTGATTTCAAGTACTACATGACATCACACAGAACTGCCCTGATCACAGACATCTGTTTCTGATACAAACACCTGGCCTGTTTGACCAATGACACTGCTCCTTACACCTCCAGACCCTGCCCCTCCTCCAGACCCCACTCCCCCTTTAGTCCTCCAGGTCCTGCCCAGTTTAGCAGCTCTTTTTGAAATGTGGTTGTTGCAGATTGTGTCCTTATATCTGTGTAATCCCTCAGTGGTCCAGGTCTAAACCAGGTCTAAACCAGGTCTAAACCAGGTCTAAACCAGGTCTACACCAGGTCCATGGGTGTATTCTAGTCTCTGTGCTCTTTTACTTGTCCTGATGCAGCTCCAGGTCGTTCTAAAGTTCAGGAAAGGTTCATTTCTGTCCTTTTTAATAACAATACCTGCTCAAATGAGTATATAGTTTTAGCATCGATTAGTATCTGATTCTCGATACTTCTGGCAGTCCTACGTGTCACATATTATAAAATATCATCAGGTAGTTTGTCAGACACGCCTCTGTCCCCACAGGCTCCATCGACGGTTCTGTGCGCTGTTGGGACACACGCTCACGCAGACCGGAGCCCATCCAGATCCTGGACGACGCCCGCGACAGCATCAGCAGCCTGAAGGTGGCGCAACACGAGCTGCTCACGGGGTAAAGCACACACCAGGATTACACTACTCTGCAGTGACGTCACTCTGGGGGTGTTTTACATGTATTTGTGTGTGGAATGTTCAGCAGTTACCGTGGTGACACAGTGCACACATTAGCAAACACTGACAAAATGATGTCTCGAGTCTGAAAACTCAAGAAAAAACAGAATGGATGATGGATCAGTCCGAGCGTTCATGGTCCTGTTTAAGAGTTTGATTTTCAACAAAAAGGCGAGTTGGGACTGTAATTTTATGTATGAGAGACTTCTTTAACAACACAAAACAGCTCACCTCTTGTAGCTCCAACTAATCTTCATGGTCCGATTGCGTTAAAATAAAGCTCAGATAAAAGTCTAACAGAGCTTCTGACAGAGCAGTGCCTACAGTTAGCTTCACACCCCCGGAAAATGTTAATGGCGTCAGCTGCAAAGTATCAGTAGAAGCTTTAATGCAGAGCTGCAGTATGTTTTCACGTCACTATAGGAGA
The DNA here is from genome assembly GCA_029959045.1 of Taenioides sp. WSHXM2023. Taxonomy (NCBI): domain Eukaryota; kingdom Metazoa; phylum Chordata; class Actinopteri; order Gobiiformes; family Gobiidae; genus Taenioides; species Taenioides sp. WSHXM2023. Next base: position 1,399,542 of record CM057090.1, read on the forward strand.
ATTTAGGAGCAAAATTAAGGTTTTTTTCTCAAGATAATTCAAATTATTATGGTTGAACATGGATATAGGTTTTTACAGTCCAGTACTATTGGTTACCATGGTGATTATAGCTCATATACTCATACAGGCAATGAATTAAAACCCCACCACTGTACATCAGATACGAGAACTTTCAAAAAAAGGATCTCTGTTTCTGTCTAAACACAGGCCGCACTAAAACTGAAAAGGGAATTATTTTGCTTCCTAAAAATGAACCACATTTTAAGGCACCTGCTTCTGTTTTTAATGTTTAAAGCAGCTGCATAGTGCTTGTGTGTGCTCTCTAGTTGTAATTTATGACCCCCGTGGATCATTCTGTTATAATTGTGACATTTTAAATCACAATTTTGATCTAAAACGACTTCATAAAAGAAACAAGTGCGTTGACTTCCACGTTAGAAAACCGAGGTGTCCAGTAGGAGCTGACGTGGCCATAAACGTCACAACAAAGCGCCGTGTGCAAAATGACGACGAGACGCTGCCCAGTCCTACGCGGATCACCGAGTAAGAACATCGAACTGGAGAAGGAAGAGCGGACGTCAGTACCAGGGTCGATTGGTCAAATGACATCTTTAAAATAAGTGATTAAAGATTACTTAAACATGCGCGAATCACTCCAAATACAACTTCAGAGTGTCAGTGAAAAGAAACTTGTATAACGTGGTGAAAAGCTCTGAAAATGTTCCAGAATAGGCCTGATTTAAATGGACCTGTGCAGTTTTTTGCTTGGTTTCTTTTGTATAAATAGTGCGCCCATGAAAAAGAGAGTGGTGCTCTCACTGCGCTCTCCCTGTGTGACTGAAAGTGCACCTCACAGCCCCTCCCTCCGTGCAGGTGTGTGGACGGGAGACTGCGGCGCTATGACCTCCGCATGGGACAGCTGCACGTGGACTTCATCAGCAGTACGCTTATATACTTTATTATTTAGTTAATGCTCCTTTATTCTCCTGGATCCTCTTTTCTGTGGGTTTAAACGGGTCTTGTTATTTGCTCTTGTGTTTCCAGGTCCGATCACGTGTGTGTGCTTCTCTGCAGACGGTCAGTGCACGCTCAGCTCCAGCCTGGACTCCACCCTCAGACTGCTGGACAAGAGCACAGGAGAGCTGCTCGGAGAGTGAGGGCACAGTTATGTCCTCTAGTCTGACGGTGAAAAGATAAAGAACAGTGCGTTTAAATGAAGCTCTTATGTGTGTTTCAGATACAAAGGGCACCAGATGAAGGGCTATAAACTGGACTGTTGTCTGTCCAGTAAAGACACTCACGTCCTGAGCTGCTCTGAGGACGGACACGTGTACTGCTGGGACCTGGTCGAGGTTAGATTCCACCCACATCACTGTCATCATAACTGGCCTCACAGCGAGGTGTTCACAAACTCAGGAGAATCCTTGAGATACTCACGCTGTAAAATTCAAATCCACCCAACAGCAGGTGGACCAATCACAGAGCAGCACTGAGGGTTGGGCGGAGCTAAAGGAGAAGCTCCCAAATGAACCAAAACAAACATGGCAACGCCAACAGATGTACTTCAGCCTATTTTAGCATCAATACGGAGTATTTAGTTTATGAAAAACGACTGAAACGACTAAAACGCCTTTTGTGTTTGTGGACAGGAACTGGATTTAACTTTAGTTAAATAGTAAAGTAGATATTTCAACTTGTTCTGCTGTTGTGATGCTTCAGATTCAAATAATCGTCATGACGTTCCGCGTTTCCACGATCTCGATCCCGTTCCAGATCGATAAATGAAGAGTGCTACACACATCAGTCACGTGTCAGCCAGGATCTCTGACTTTTAACCCAAAACTCACCAGATCAAATCCTCCAGCTGAGGTACTCCTGACCAAGACTACCTCAAGATCTGGAGATGGTCCCACTGCTCCTGACAGGTTTAACCCAGAGACACTGAAGAGTGGGTCAAATGCAGAGGACACATTTCCATATGAAGACAATGAAGTGCACCTTAACCTTAAAGCAAGGCCCTGTACCCACTCCACAGTCAGTCTGCCCCGGGGCAGCTGTGGCTACAGGAGCAGTTTGCCAACACTGATTTGGACGAGTATAAAATGAATATTTGACAAATACACTTCAGACTCTGCATTTGGCCCAGTATCTTCAGAGCTCTGAACCACTGGGGCTGTTTCCTCATTAAAAATATATCTGGAGATGCAACATTAGCAGAAGCTTCAGGTGGTCGGGTCAGTCTCAGCTCTGACCGGGTCAGTCCCAACAAATAATGAGAAGGTTCAACATGGATCAGAAGTTTGGAGATTTCTTTCAAAAACAGTGAATCTCCCGTAGAGTTATATAAGCCCTGCCCTCCATCTGAAACTCGTCATCCAGTTCTAGAACATGAAGGAAACCTTTAAATGTCCACTATGCAAAACTGACCCCTGTGAGCGTTTAGTCGTGTTCTAATGTTGTTTCCTCCTCAGAATCAGACCTGGAGTTGTGTTTGTTTCATTCACATGTTTGAGGAACTCTTTATTATTAGTCTGTCTACATCTCCAAAGCTCCAAACGCTCTGTTCCACCTTGTGATGTCATGTAGTGATAGTTTTCAAGTTAAAAGCTCTAGTGAAGGTTCTAGTGAAGGAAAGGTTCTAGTGAAGGTGTGTGGAGTTTGAAAACACAGTGGAGCACTTCCTGTATTACCACATGACATCACAAGGTGGAACAGAGTGTGTTCTGTTTGGGAGAAGAACTCTAATTGTGCAGGTTTGTGTGTTAAACATGTGAATGAAACAAAACAAAACACAACTCCAGTTGTTTGTGACGAGGAAACGACATTAGAACAGATCAGAAGAGCGTCATATCCGCCCTTTATTCTTGATCTCTTGTTTTCAGGGTTCGTTGGCGCTGAAGTTGCCCGTGGGTAAAGCCGTGGTGCAGTCCATGTCGTTCCACCCGTCACAGTGCCGCCTCCTCACCGCGATGGAGGGGCGGGTCCAGCTCTGGGCCGACCAATCAGAATCCACCGAGGAAAACATGGACACGGACACGTAGGACGCAGCCCAAACCTCAGATACACCAAACACAACGTGGACTTTATTCAGAAATGTTTAAAGAGGGGTACAAATTCATCTTTCTGGAGCTTTTTACCATGTTATAACATTATCCCTCATCAAAAGGTTTTCTGATTCATTTGTGTAAAGCTGTAATCCTTTAGTCATTTAGTTGTTTTAAAGGTCCCACATCACACAAAACTGACTCCTGTGAGATTTAAACCGTGTTCTGATGTTCCTCCTCAAAAACACCTGGAGTTGTGTTTGTTTCATTCACATGTTTGAGGAACTCTTTATTATTAGTCTGTCTACATCTCCAAAGCTCCAAACGCTCTGTTCCACCTTGTGATGTCATCAAGTGGTAGTTTTCAAGTGAACAGCTCCTTTTACCTTTAGTTCAGTCGAGATTTGCAATTCCAGGGTTGAAATGATCCAAATGATTCTAGTGAAGGTGTGTGGAGTTTAAAAACACAGTGGAGCACTTCCTGTATCACCACATGATGACATCACAAGGTGGAACAGAGTGTTTTCAGTTTGAGAGAAGAACTCGTGTTAAATCTGCAGGTTTGTGTGTTAAACATGTGAATGAAACAAACACAACTCCAGGTGTTTGTGACGAGGAAACGACATTAGAGCAGATCATTATTAATCTGTCGTTATATAAATACAAAAATACATTGTTTCCTGGCACTTTTTTTTGCATAAATAGTTTTTGTATGAGCGCCCCCTGCAGGTGTGGTCTTGTGAGTGCAGTTCAGGTCAGATACGCAGAGATACGGAATAGTTTTGAGAGCTTTTGCCCCGCACCTTTCTAGTCGACCAGTCGATCAGCAGCACGTCTTTAGTCCACACTCTACTGGGCTCTGTTCACATTTACGTCACAAAACCAGAAGACGTTTGGAAACATGCGGATGACGACTTCCTTTGGGTTCTGTCGGCGATAGGAACTCTGACAAAATCTGGAAAAAAATGACCCGGTTTTCTTCATCTAGATGTCACTGCATTCTTTTTTTCCTTTTATAAATTGCCTATTAATTTGTCTATTATAATTTGTGTAATTTAATAAAAAAAAAAAGACGTCATTGTGGCGTTCCGTTATGTTCTGCAGATCAACAGTTCCGACCAGCTGAGACACAGAAGACACGATCAGAGTCCCGTCCCCGTGGAAATCTTCGGCAGGTTGTGAAGACGCTGCTGCTGAATCCACGGTTTTATCACACGCCCAGAATCAGGAACTACACCGGAAGTCGTCGTCCGCATGTTTCCAAACTCTTCCGGTGAGCGTGAATAGAGACAATTCAAACCCTCGTCATTGTTAGCAGTGCGAGACCACGCCTCTCGTCTAAGGCTCCGCCCACAAGTCATGAGTTACAGGTAATACCCCAAGAAAGTAAAATAGCCCCTCTTTAAGGAGGAAAAATGTAAATATAAACAAAGTGGTTGTAGTTTTGATTCCTTGCCCATTGTGTAAGATATTTTTGTATTCACTAATAAACTGTCAAAAATCAAAAATACAGTTTATTTTTTACTTTACCACTATTAAGTATCGATAATCAGATAATCAATACTAAAACCCGCAAGATACGGTATCGGAATCGGTATTGAGTATTGTGTCTCCATTTTCTCCATGGAGATCTTATTGCTTTGACCGGAATGTTTCACAGTGTGGCATTAAATCTTTCTATCTTCACTGAGACCAAACTAGACCAAGTTACAGGTCAGATCTGTGGAGAGGCGACTCCGCTCACAGTCAGAATGTCTGTTTTTCTAGGTATTTTTGAGCTCTAAAACCACCTGTGATTGAATAAATGTAAGGTAAGTCTCTCTGGAACATTTGTAGCAGAGCCATGACGTATCCATAGAAACAAGCAGGCGACGGACCCTCAACCGAAAAGTTACACAGTGCAGCTTTAACACATTACAGCATTTGGCAAAAAGGACAAACAAAGACGTCACTGAGTGGAGAAAAAAATAGAATACAGAACTTTTTTTGGTTCCTGGAGAGACGTTTAGTGTGAACCTACAAGAAGTAAAATTACAGTTACATTAATTATTAGCAGACCTGGAGTTGACCTGAGTTTATTATCAGTCTGTCTACATCTCCACAGCTCAAAACTCTCTGTTCCACCTTGTGATGTCATGAAGCGGAAGTTTTCAAGTTCAAGTTTTCAGCTCCTTTTGTTTAATAGAGATTGGAAATTCCAGGGTTGAAATGCTCCAAACGATTCTAGTGAAAGCGTGTGGAGTTTAAAAACACAGTGGACCTGTACTACGACATGACATCACAAAGTGGAACGGGGGGTTTTCTGTTTGAGAGAAGTTAAACATGTGAATGAAACAAAACACAACTCCAGGTGAGTTTGTGATGAGGAAACGACATTATAACATCGGAAAACAGCTTTTAAATTGTGCTGAGGTTTCTGGAGCGTCGAAAAGGAGAGTCTCAGCTCTTCACTTGCGGCTCACGACTTTGGAGAGGGCAGACAAAATGGCGTCTTTGCTGTGTACGAGGTTGTAGTGGGTGAGGTTGATCAGCGCGTCGTAGTCTTCCTCAGAGTACGTCATGTTTTTGGTGGTGAACGGAGAGTCTGGAGAAATCACGTCCACCTGCCCTGCTGCCAGCTCCTCGTCCGTCTCACGCCTCACACCTGTCACACATGAGACACAGGTAAACGACTCCTTCAGATCTGCGCTAGGGTGACAGGACGCCCCTACTGACCCGGGACAGTCCCAGTTTTGAGCCCTGTGTCCCCTGTCCCTGCGGATTTATACAAAACCAGTGATTTGTCCCAGTTTTATTCAAGAAATGTCCCTATTTCTGACCAATTTACCCTCCTCCAACAGTAAAGAGGGAATATATTGTCATTTGTTTAGCTGAAATACAGAAAACTGGTTGAAAATGAGCATAAGGCAGAAATTTGATTTTTTTTTTGTGTGTGTGATTTTCTCACATAGAGGACTGTATCACCTCCTGGTCACTTGCTGCTGGCACAGAATCTTTTTGAAAAGGCAATGCAAATCTTGGACAAAAAAACTGCACCACTGCAATGTTTTAGATAGAAAAAAAAAAACACAAAAAATGAGTTAAAGAGCACATTTTCAGGAGCCTGTGATCAGTGTGAGTGTTCATGGTCCTGTTTAGGAGTTTGATTTTCAACAAAAAGGTGAAAGTGACTCACTGAAAAACTGTTGGCTAATGCTAATGCTATTTTGTCACTGTAGGTTTATGTGTGAGAAGAAGTCTGCTCTTTCTGGTCAGTTTGTGTTAAAATAGATTCAAGTCTGACTTGAGTAGCAGAGCTTCAGACAGAGCAGTGCCTACCGTTAGCATCACACCCCCAGGATATGTTGATGACATTAGCTGCAAAGTATCAATAAATGGACATAGCCAACCTGTTAGCCACCTCTTTCCATGGACTTTACATCAAAACACTGCTCCCACCTGGTCTCACCTGGTCTCACCTGGTCTCTGGTCTCTGGTCTGGTCTCTGGTCTGGTCTCTGGTCTCTGGTCTCTTGTCTGGTCTCACCTGGTCTCTGGTCTGGTCTCTGGTCTGGTTTATGGTCTGGTCTCTGGTCTCTGGTCTGGTCTCTGGTCTCTGGTCTCTGGTCTGGTCTCGGGTCTCTGGTCTCTGGTCTAGTCTCTGGTCTCTGGTCTCAAGTCTCACCTGGTCTCTGGTCTGGTCTCTGGTTTCTGGTCTCTGGTCTCTGGTCTCTGGTCTGGTCTCACCTGGTCTCTGGTCATTGGTCTGGTCTCTGGTCTGGTCTCTGATCTCTGGTCTGGTCTCTGATCTCTGGTCTGGTCTGGTCTATGGTCTGGTCTCTGGTCTGGTCTCTGATCTCTGGTCTGGTCTGGTCTATGGTCTGGTCTCTGGTCTCTGGTCTCTGGTCTAGTCTCTGGTCTCTGGTCTCTGGTCTCTGGTCTGGTCTCTGGTCTCACCTGGTCTCTGGTCTGGTCTCTGGTCTGGTCTCTGATCTCTGGTCTGGTCTATGGTCTCTGGTCTGGTCTCTGGTCTGGTCTCTGGTCTATGGTCTGGTCTCTGGTCTATGGTCTGGTCTCTGGTCTCTGGTCTCTGGTCTCGTCTGGTCTCTGGTCTAGTCTCTGGTCTCTGGTCTCTGGTCTGGTCTCTGGTCTCTGGTCTGGTCTCTGGTCTGGTCTCTGGTCTCTGGTCTAGTCTCTGGTCTCTGGTCTGGTCTCTGGTCTCACCTGGTCTCTGGTCTGGTCTCTGGTCTATGGTCTGGTCTCTGGTCTATGGTCTGGTCTCTGGTCTCTGGTCTCTGGTCTCACCTGGTCTCTGGTCTGGTCTCTGGTCTAGTCTCTGGTCTCTGGTCTCTGGTCTCTGGTCTCTGGTCTGGTCTCTGGTCTGGTCTCTGGTCTATGGTCTGGTCTCTGGTCTCTGGTCTCTGGTCTCACCTGGTCTCTGGTCTGGTCTCTGGTCTAGTCTCTGGTCTCTGGTCTGGTCTCCGGTCTCTGGTCTCTGGTCTGGTCTCTGGTCTAGTCTCTGGTCTCTGGTCTGGTCTCTGGTCTCACCTGGTCTCTGGTCTGGTCTCTGGTCTCGTCTGGTCTCTGGTCTGGTCTCTGGTCGCTGGTCTCTTGTCTGGTCTCACCTGGTCTCTGGTCTGGTCTCTGGTCTGGTTTATGGTCTGGTCTCTGGTCTCTGGTCTAGTCTCTGATCTGGTCTCACCTGGTCTCTGGTCTGGTCTCTGGTCTGGTCTCTGGTCTAGTCTCTGGTCTCCGGTCTCTGGTCTGGTCTCTGGTCTCTGGTCTCACCTGGTCTCTGGTCTCTGGTCTGGTCTCGGGTCTCTGGTCTCTGGTCTCACCTGGTCTCTGGTCTGGTCTCTGGTCTCTGGTCTCTGGTCTCTGATCTCTGGTCTCGGGTCTCGGGTCTCGGGTCTCGGGTCTTGGGTCTCGGGTCTCGGGTCTCTGGTCTGGTCTCGGGTCTCTGGTCTCTGGTCTAGTCTCTGGTCTCTGGTCTAGTCTCTGGTCTCTGGTCTCTGGTCTGGTCTCTGGTCACTGGTCTCACCTGGTCTCTGGTCTCTGGTCTCCGGTCTCTGGTCCCTGGTCTCTGGTCTCTGGTCTCTGGTCTGGTCTCTGGTCTGGTCTCTGGTCTCTGGTCTGGTCTTGGGTCTCTGGTCTCTGGTCTCTGGTCTCACCTGGGGCCTTGTGGTCTCTGAAGGAGGCATTGACCAGCGGCAGGTGCAGGACGACAGGGGCGGTGGGCGTGTCAGGGTCCTCGCACACGTACACTTCTCTCTGCGGCTGTTTCTGGAGCTCGGTGAAGTCCACAGAGGGGAAGGACACTTTGTGCTCCTCACAGAACTCACGGGTCTTCTGCAGCACCTGGACACAGACTTGGACTTAGACCCAGAGACAGAAGCAGAGTAAAAAAAACGTCTCACTTTAAAGATGTTGTCAGGGTCCCAGGAGTAACTGAGGACGATGAGGACGTCGGCGTGTCTCTGAGGACGAAGCACCGGAGGACAGCTGATGTTTATGGAGTGTCCAGAGTCAATGAGCTGAAGGCTGGGGTCAGAGGGCGTCAGCTGGTTTGGGAAGGCATCCGGGTGAGAGTCTGCAACAAGAGACACTTCACCTGTCACCTGTACATGTGTGTGGACAGGGACACTTCACCTGTCACCTGTACATGTGTGTGTGTGTGTGTGTGTGTGTGTGTGTGTGTGTGTGTGTGTACCTTTCCATGTCAGGAAGTTGCTGTTCTGGCTGTAGTTCTGGTGCAGGGACAGTCCTCTGGTGAAGTTGAAGGTCTGGTTGATGATTGGTCGAATTTTAAAGAATGTGTTGATTTTGTCGGTGAGTTTGGACAGTGAGCTGAGGAGCAGCGTGTCCAGAGTGGACGGCTGGTCGTCCTTCTCTGAGACACAAGAGACACTCAGGTTAGAGCTCATTCTCAGGGCTCGGTCCAGTTAGGTTCATTTGGTCTTCATTTATTTTTATACATTCTTTTTAAGACCAAAGTTTAGTTGTTTTCGTACAGTTGGGAACAGTCGCTCGCGGTTTTCCTCAGAGGGACGTGTCTCCTCAGCTGAACAATGTCCCACAGCTCAGCTCCACGTGTTGGAGTTCACCTCAGTGAACGACAGGGTTCCTGCACCTTCAGGTCGGGGACAGGTTTCTCACTGTGGTGTCGCCGACTGAGCACCCGCCTCACAGCGCAGAGCACCTGCCTCACAGCGCAGAGCACCTGCCTCACAGCGCAGAGGACCTGCCTCACAGCGCAGAGGACCCGCCTCACAGCACAGAGCGCCTGCCTCACAGCGCAGAGGACCCACCTCACAGCGCAGAGGACCCGCCTCACAGCGCAGAGCACCTGCCTCACAGCGCAGAGGACCCGCCTCACAGCACAGAGCGCCTGCCTCACAGCGCAGAGGACCCACCTCACAGCGCAGAGGACCCGCCTCACAGCGCAGAGCGCCTGCCTCACAGCGCAGAGCACCCGCCTCACAGCGCAGAGGACCCGCCTCACAGCGCAGGCGCCTGCCTCACAGCGCAGAGCACCCGCCTCACAGCGCAGAGCGCCTGCCTCACAGCGCAGAGGACCCGCCTCACAGCGCAGAGCGCCTGCCTCACAGCGCAGAGCACCCGCCTCACAGCGCAGAGCGCCCGCCTCACAGCGCAGAGCGCCTGCCTCACAGCGCAGAGGACCCGCCTCACAGCGCAGAGCGCCTGCCTCATAGCGCAGAGCACCCGCCTCACAGCGCAGAGCGCCTGCCTCACAGCGCAGAGGACCTGCCTCACAGCGCAGAGCGTCTGCCTCACAGTGCAGAGCACCCGCCTCACAGTGCAGAGGACCCGCCTCACAGTGCAGAGGACCCGCCTCACAGTGCAGAGCACCCGCCTCACAGTGCAGAGCACCCGCCTCACAGTGCAGAGCACCTGCCTCACAGTGCAGAGGACCCGGTCTTTTTGGAGTCCCTGGGAAGGGTACTAGACGGTGCACCAACCAGAGACTCTATTGTTCTACTGAGGGACTTCAATGCCCATGTGGGCAACAACAGTGACACCTGGAGGGACGGGGGGTTGGGAAGAACATCCTCTGATTTGAATCCGAGCAGTGTTTTGTTATCGGACTTCTGTGTTAGTCACAGTTTGTCCAAAACGAACACCATGTCTTCTGCGGAGGAAGCAGAGGCTCAGGACTCGGAGGAGGACTGTCCATCACCCTGGCTGAAGTTGGTTACAGCTCAAATACAAGAGATTGAAATGAGCTTCCTCCACAGAGTGGCTGGGCGCTCCCTTAGAGACAGGGGGAGGAGCTCAGTCACACGGGAAGAGCTCAGAGTAGAGCCGCTGCCCCTCCATGTGGAGAGGAGCAGCTGAGGGGAGGACATCTGTTCCAGATGCCTCCTGGACTCCTCCCTGGGGAGGTGTTCTTGTCCCCCCCAGAAGGAAGCCTCGGAGAAGGCTCAGGATACACTGGAGGGACTATGTCTCGCTTGGGGTCCCCCAGGAGAAGCTGGAGGAAGTGTCTGGGGTCAGGGAAGTCTGGGAGTGCCCGTTTAGTCTGCTGCCCCCGGAGAAGATGGATGTCAAATAATCCAATCCATTTAAAATAAAAGCAGCAGCTGTAGCAGTGAGGGTGGGTTACCGATGACGTCCACTTTGGGGTCCATGTCAGAGCCCACAGGGTCCACTCCGATCATCGTCTTACAGAGATCACGCAGAGACACAGACAAAACACTGCTCCAGATCCCTGCAGAGACAGAGGTCAAAGGTCATGGGTATCATTCTCTAATTTGAATCATTTGCCAAATCTGTGTCAATCATGCTAGTTCATTAGACGCTAGTTCATTAGACGCTAGTTCATTAGCGTGACTGTTTTGATTATTTTACTGACCAGAAACAGTGTCTGTCAGCTGTGGCCTTCCAGTTAAGTTAAAGTGGGTCTGTTCTGCTAAATCTGTTTTTCGGACCGTTTAACCATCTAAAAGTTCTTTCCCCTCAACATTTTCTCTGCTGAAGTTTTATTTGTTATTTTCAAGACGTCATTGCTCCGATCCACCTCCGTTTTCATTGACACATCATTGTATTATCTGTAGGGAGTATTATCTGTTACATAAGGGTGAGTCGTACAGTTGTAGGGAGTATTATCTGTTACATAAGGGTGAGTTGCTGTACAGTTGGGATTAATCTTGCTGTTCTTACCGATGAGATAAGGCAGTCTGACCTCCGGGAGCTTCTTGATCAAATGCCCGAGAAAAAACTCAGAGCCGAAGTCTTCTGCTCTGACAAAGGCTCCATATTTCAAAAGACCCACCTCGAATGGAGTGAACTCCACCCACTCTGAGGAGAAACATCTGACATAAAGAACTACTCTGAGGAGAAACATCTGACATAAAGAACTACTCTGAGGAGAAACATCTGACATAAAGAACTACTCTGAGGAGAAACATCTGACATAAAGAACTACTCTGAGGAGAAACATCTGACATAAAGAACTACTCTGAGGAGAAACATCTGACATAAAGAACTACTCTGAGGAGAAACATCTGACATAAAGAACCACTCTGAGGAGAAACATCTGACATAAAGAACCACTGTGAGGAGAAACATCTGACATAAAGAACCACTCTGAGGAGAAACATCTGACATAAAGAACTACTCTGAGGAGGAGAAACATTTGACATAAAGAACCACTCTGAGGAGAAACATCTGACATAAAGAGCCACTCTGAGGAGGAGAAACATTTGACATAAAGAACCACTGTGAGGAGGAGAAACATCTGACATAAAGAACCACTCTGAGGAGAAACATCTGACATAAAGAACCACTGTGAGGAGAAACATCTGACATAAAGAACTACTCTGAGGAGAAACATCTGACATAAAGAACTACTCTGAGGAGTAACATCTGACATAAAGAACCACTCTGAGGAGAAACATCTGACATAAAGAACTACTCTGAGGAGGAGAAACATCTGACATAAAGAACCACTCTGAGGAGAAACATCTGACATAAAGAGCCACTCTGAGGAGGAGAAACATTTGACATAAAGAACCACTGTGAGGAGGAGAAACATCTGACATAAAGAACCACTCTGAGGAGAAACATCTGACATAAAGAACCACTGTGAGGAGAAACATCTGACATAAAGAACCACTCTGAGGAGAAACATCTGACATAAAGAACCACTGTGAGGAGAAACATCTGACATAAAGAACCACTTTGAGGAGGAGAAACATCTGACATGAGCATAATTATATCTGATTATTTATTGATTGTTTTGATGCTAACTGTAGGCTCTGATCTGTCTGAAGCTCTGTTAGACTTTAATCTGAGCTTTATTTTAACACAATCTGACCAAAAAGACCCCCGTCCCCAGCGTGATGTCACTGCAAAGTGTGAAAAGTCCAGATAACGATGACCATTATCAAATTATGATTACAATTATTTGAATAGTCGACTAGTCACGATTATTATGCTTCATTGTTGCAGCCCTAATGAGCATAAAGAACCTGAGGAGAAACATCTGAGGAGAAAGTCAAACACATGCCGTTCTCGGGCTGTTGTCCATGGGAGACCTCCTTCACATTGACCGCGGTGTAAATGGGGAGAGGGTTCTGACCATTCTTCACTGTCTTCTGCTGTTCAGACAAAGTACTGGTGTTTTTCTGAAAGAAGAACAGAGGAGCAGGTCAGACAAGCAGATGGAGCAGAGGAGAAGGTCAGAGGAGCAGAAGGAGCAGAAGAGAAGGTCAGAGGAGCAGATGGAGCAGAGGAGAAGGTCAGAGGAGCAGATGGAGCAGAGGAGAGGGTCAGAGGAGCAGATGGAGCAGAGGAGAGGGTCAGAGGAGCAGATGGAGCAGAGGAGAGGGTGAGAGGAGCAGATGGAGCAGAGGAGAAGGTCAGAGGAGTAGATGGAGCAGAGGAGAGGGTCAGAGGAGCAGATGGAGCAGAGGAGAGGGTCAGAGGAGCAGATGGAGCAGAGGAGAGGGTGAGAGGAGCAGATGGAGCAGAGGAGAGGGTCAGAGGAGCAGAGGAGAAGAGCAGATGGAGCTGAGGATGCAGTGATGACATTTTGGATGAAGTGTCTGGGGAGAGTGAGACCTGTCCAAACATGAGGTGCTCCAGCATGAGTCCTCCCATGTCAATGAAGGAGACTTTATGGCCCTGTTTCTCCTTCTCCTCCATCTCTGCGTAGTAGTACTGCATCTTCTCCAAGGTGAAGCAACTGCTAGTTTTCTTGGTCATCTGTTTTCTGTTTTGGGAGATGATGCTTTCCAGGTTTTGGGACCAGTTCTCCTCCTGGCACAGTGTGGACATCGCCCTGAAGACAGACAGGAGCATATTTAGACTGGAGCGGGACCAGACAGGAGCAAAGCCAGAGGAGCAGAGTCAGAGGAGCAGAGTCAGAGGAGCAGAGTCAGAGGAGCAGAGTCAGAGGAGCAGAGTCAGAGGAGCAGAGCCAGAGGAGCAGAGTCAGAGGAGCAGAGTCAGAGGAGCAGAGTCAGAGGAGCAGAGCCAGAGGAGCAGGCAGGAGCACAGTGGACATAGTTTATCAGGTGAATTGTCTCTGACCACGTGGATCCAGACACGGTGGTGATGTATGTGACGGCCTCCAGGACTCCGATCTCCTTCAGCCCCTTCAGAGAGCCCAGGAGCCCAGTGCTGGCTCTGGCTCCTCCCCCTGATGCCACCACAGCAATGGTCGGCACCTGGAGCAGAAGGACAGATGCTGCGATCATGTGGTCCTCGGGAACTCAGGAAAATGTTTTTCCAAGTTTAAAAATGCACCTGAAAAACAACTCAGGAACTCAGATCAAAACTTTCTGCCTGAGTTTCACACCTGACGTCACCAAAATCATCTGATCTGTGTTTTTATCTGAGCTCTTTGACTTTAAGTTTTTACATTTAGAGGTGTCAGTTATCCAGATCATAAGAGCAACAGATCGGCACAAGAAAGACCTGAGACTAAAACCATTTAAAGAATTACAAATGTAACGTTAACTAGCAAAAGAAAACAAATAGGCTAAGCTAACATTTAGAAGACAACAGCTCCTGATTAGCTCTTTACACATTGTTAATGAGCGCGCTCAGTGGTTTTACGGATGGTGACCTCAAAATCCAGACTTTCAAGAACATAAAGAAAGAACCCCCACATCTCAGAACCCCGAGTTCCTGAGGAGCACATGAACGCATCACGAGTCACTGAGAACACTGGTCTGATTATGTTTGACCTCTTGTTGATACTGTGACATCACACTAGGGATGTTCCACATGTATCTCTATTGGCAGAATGTTCAGCAGGTACCACAGTGACACGATGCACACATTAGCAAACACTGTCAAAAAAAACAATACAAAATGGATTTAAATGCCACTCAAATTTTCTTCACTACTCAGCTGTCCTTCAGCATCAGTGGCTTCTATTCTACTTTATATTTATTTTATATTATTAGAATCATCAAACGCGTATAGAGAAAACCCTGTGGTTCCACAGCGCCCCCTGCTGGTATTTTAAGCACACTGACCTGTTTGTCTGAGGGGGGAGAGTTCAGACCCAATAGAGCCTGAAGAGCACGGGCCACAGTCCTCCTCCTCTTCTCCAGGAACTTCTTCTCCTGAGACGGCACATCCAGAGACAGACGCACCCCCAGATCCTCCTTACTCCTGAGACAAGAGAGAGCAACGAGAGAGTCTAACCCACAACCTCCACACAGAGAGAGCAACAAGAGAGTCTAACCCACAACCTCCACACAGAGAGAGCAACAAGAGAGTCTAACCCACAACCTCCACACAGAGAGAGCAACAAGAGAGTCTAACCCACAACCTCCACACAGAGAGAGCAACGAGTGAGTCTAACCCACAACCTCCACACAGAGCAACGAGAGTCTAACCCACAACCTCCACTCAGAGAGAACGGGATAACCTCCTCACTGAGAGGAGGAGACAGGATAACCACTCTGCCACGTACCTCTCCCACGTCTTCACTTGCAGATCCACTTTGGACTGAAAGCACACAAACATTTGCCAAGTTATTTTCTGCTTTTACTTCAATAATTCTGAAATCTGCAGTTCAGTATTGTTCAGTAGTAGTACAGTAGCAGTAGTAGTAATAGTAGTAGTAGTAGTAATAGTTGTAGTAATAGTTGTAGTATTAATACCTTCTCCAGAGTGAGGGAGATGTTTGAAGGATGCCTCGAGGGGAGGGGCTTCAGAGGAACAGACGATGGAACTACTTCCTGTTTGTCCTCCACTTTCACTTCCTGTGAAAACAGCGGTGCTCAGATCCTGGTCAGGAGTGAAGAAGAAGTGGACTGGAGTGTGACCCCGCCCACAGCTCCAGTCAAATGAAGCTCATCGAATTTGGATCAAAGAGTGAGTCCATCAGGAGCGAGGCTGTTGACGGTAACGCCTCTTCACCTGCACCGCTGGTTTAGCAACGCTGCCAGTCAAACCTGTTGCTAACGTTAACGGGAGTGACCTTGAGGGAAAAGGCGTTTGATTTGTTTGTTATTAATTTTCTTATCTTGAGTTAAAAACAAAATAATGAAATAAAAACAAGGATCATGTAGAGCTGGTTAAAACCAACATTTTAAGACCAAAATGATGAGACTGACGGCAGTTACGGGTCACTTCCGATTTGGAACGCAGCGGCTAGCGGATTAGCTATGGCTCTTTGTTCACCTTGTTTGGCCCCACCCACTTTTGTCTCTAAATGCTCCTAAACCGCGTTTTTTGTGGTGGCACTTCCGGTTAAAGGAGAATCCCGTTCATGTCTATGGAGAATTTGAGAAAAGTTTTGCGTCTTTGCCGTGAGGATCAGCCCCACACAAAATAAAACAACAAGGTGAATATTTACAGTCTATGTTCTGGTCCTGCCCCTGACTCACAGTGAGGCCCAGCTCCGTCTCCAGCTCTCGGTTCACGTGGAACTGCAGCCACTCCTCCTCCTTCAGGGTGTGGATCTTCTCATAGGCCCCGTGCAGCTTCAGCACTGGAGCTTTTCTCAGAGGCCCTGTGAGGAGACCAGGAGGAGCTCAGAGCTGCATGGAACCATCTGACCTTCTGAACCCTCTGCTCTTCACCACAATCAGCGACATCTTTCACGACATGTACGACTCCTGTTTCATGGTTCTTCTGGCTCTGCTCCTGTCTGCTCCTGTCCGCTCCTGTCTGCACCTGTCTGCTCCTGTGGCTCTGCTCCTGTCTGCACCTGTCTGCTCATGTGCCTCTGCTCCTGTCTGCACCTGTCTGCTCCTGTGCCTCTGCTCCTGTCTGCTCCTGTGGCTCTGCTTCTGTGGCTCTGCTCCTGTCTGCACCTGTCTGCTCTGGTGGCTCTGCTCCTGTGGCTCTGCACCTGTCTGCTCCTGTCTGCACCTGTCTGCTCCCGTGTCTCTGCTCCTGTAGTTCTGCACCTGTCTGCTCCTGTGTCTCTGCTCCTGTAGTTCTGCTCCTGTCCGCTCCTGTCTCCTCCAGTGGCTCTGCTCCTGTCCGCTCCTGTCTCCTCCAGTGGCTCTGCTCCTGTCTGCTCCTGTCCGCTTCTGTCTCCTCCAGTGGCTCTGCTCCTGTCTGCTCCTGTCTCCTCCAGTGGCTCTGCTCCTGTCTGCTCCTGTCCGCTCCTGTCTCCTGTGTTACTCACCGTTTTCGTTGTTAAGGTTCTTCACTCTGACGTTCATGACGGTCAGAGGAGCCGCCTGTGGAACAATGATCATTTTTATTCTCATTATGGTCGTGGTGGAAGTATGAGCTCTGTGTCTGAAGCTGTGTGTCTGAAGCTGTGTGCCTGAAGCTGTGTGGCTGAAGCTGTGTGGCTGAAGCTGTGTGTCTGAAGTTGTGTGTCTGAAGCTGTGTGTCTGAAGCTGTGTGTCTGAAGTTGTGTGTCTGAAGCTGTGTGTCTGAAGCTGTGTGTCTGAAGCTGTGTGTGGCTGAAGCTCTCACCATCAGGATCCCGTTGGTGAAGTACTCCTGAGGCTTGTCTTTACTGCAACAAGGGAACAATACGTTTTTACAACTTATACAGGCGGAGGTATTCTGCAAAATCATTTTTTTAGCGTTCTCCCATGTTCCATAAATGTACAAAAACGTGATACAAAACTGTAAATTAGCTTGAGAATTCCAAAAGTTTGAATGGGGTTGGAGCTCTGAGGCGATGGAATGAGCGATGAGGGGGACAGAACAGCATCACCTGATGACATCATGCAGGGGCCTCACCTGTTCCGCAGCTCAAACTCCATCTCCAGCACATCCTCCGTCTGTTACACAAACAGAACGCCACAGACGGTTCGATTTATGTTTCAGAATTATTCACAGAGTAAGAGAATAAACTGTTTAAAACCAGATACACTGTAAATATAAATGGACAGGAAGTGAGCACGGGCACACTTCAGCTCCATCGCTCCAATTCACTTTCTACTGAAAAACCGTCACCCCTCTCTCTGTACCTGCTGCCGTGGCCTCGTCATTTTGGTCTTAAAATGTTCACATTAACTCGCTCTACATGATCCTGGGGTTTTTAATTCACTTTTTTTATCCATAAATCAAGATATGAATTCTTTCCCCGAGGTCGCTCCCACTAGCGTTAGCGTCTGATTGACAGCGTTGCTAAGTACCCGCTCCCTGCTAAACCAGCGGTGCGGGCGGGAAGGGGCGTTACCGCCCACAGCCTCGCTCCTGATTGGCTCTTTGGTTGCTATGATACTGAGAGTCAGAGTACTCGGCTCCAAATTCAATAAGCTTCATTTGACTGGAGCCAAACATTTCTTTATACATATTTGGAGCGGCAGTAGCTCAGTTGGCGTTTGTCCACTGAACCAAAGGTTGGCGGTTCAAATCACATCATTGGTTGAGCGGTCAGATCCACTGACCCACAGGTTGGCGGTGTGATTCCAGCTCCGACAGATGAATGTCGTTATGTGCTTGGGCAAGACACTTAACCCACCTCGGCCCCAGTGTCTGTGTACACTGGTGTGTGAATGTGTGTGTGAATGTGTGTCTGAATGTGTGTGTGAAAGGGTGAGCTCCTTGTTGTAAGACGCCTTGAAGGTGGAAAAGCGCTGTATAAAAATGTGACCGTTTACCATAGTACATGGTTCCAAATAGGATGTGAACATGGGCAGGAAGTGGTTGCTTCAAGCTTGGTTCGAGGCAAGCAGTCATAGCAGCTAATCTGCAACCAAGGACCATATTCTGGCAGGGTTTGGCAGGGACACTTAGTAACGAAGCAGTCAAGCAACAAAGCAGTCAATCAACCCTCTAGAGCTAGCGGGAGAGACCTCAGGAAAAGCAGGCACCAGATTTGTCAGTTAATAATAATTCATATCTAGATTTAGGGACAAAATAGTGAAATAAAAACCCCAGGATCATGTGGAGCAGGTTCATACGAACATTTGAAGGTCTGAAGGAATGAGGAGCCTGACAGCAGCAGCTACAGAGACGGTTTTTCAGTAGAAGTCCATTTCAACCAGAGCTTGAAACTTCCCGTTTGGAATGAGGCACTAATGAGTCCCATAAAGAGTTCAGGACTGTGCAGTGAACGAGGGGTCAGGGGCTGGGGGAGACATACGGACACAGGCTCTGATACACTGTGAGTGACCTCTGACCTCTGGGGCCAGGCTGAAGGATCTGTGGAGCGGCGAGTCCAACTCCAGAGTCTCCAGGTCCAACAGGACTGTGGACATCAAGTCATCTGCGGAGACCAGGTCCTCATCAAACACACGGATCTCCAGAATGTTCTACAGGAGAGAGACAGAACTAAACCAGGACTAAACCAGGACTAAACCAGGACTGAACCACGTCTCTGGTCTGGTCTGGTCTCTGGTCTGGTCTCTGGTCTGGTCTCTGGTCTGGTCTCTGGTCTAGTCTCTGGTCTGGTCTCTGGTCTGGTCTGGTCTCTGGTCTGGTCTCTGGCCTGTTCTCTAGTCTGGTCTTTGGTCTGGTCTGTTCTCTGGTCTGGTCTCTGGTCTGGTCTCTGGTCTCTGGGCTGGTCTGGTCTCTGGTCTGGTCTCTGGCTTGTTCTCTAGTCTGGTCTCTGGTCTGGTCTCTGGCCTGTTCTTTAGTCTGGTCTCTGGTCTGGTCTCTGGTCTGTTCTCTTGTCTGGTCTCTGGTCTAGTCTCTAGTCTGGTCTCTGGTCTGGTCTCTGGTCTCTGGTCTCTGGTCTGGTCTCTGGTCTGGTCTCTGGTCTGTTCTCTGGTCTGGTCTCTGATCTGGTCTCTAGTTTAGTCTCTGGTCTGGTCTCTGGTCTGGTCTCTGGTCTAGTCTCTGGTCTAGTCTCTGATCTGGTCTCTGGTCTGTTCTCTGGTCTGTTCTCTAGTCTGGTCTCTGGTCTGGTCTCTGGTCTGTTCTCTGGTCTGGTCTCTGATCTGGTCTCTGGCCTGTTCTCTAGTTTAGTCTCTGGTCTGGTCTCCAGTCTGGTCTCTGGTCTGGTCTCTGGTCTAGTCTCTGGTCTGGTCTCTGGTCTGGTCTGGTCTCTGGTCTGGTCTCTGGCCTGTTCTCTAGTCTGGTCTCTGGTCTGGTCTCTGGCCTGTTCTTTAGTCTGGTCTCTGGTCTGGTCTCTGGTCTGGTCTCTGGTCTGGTCTCTGGTCTGGTCTCTGGTCTGGTCTCTGGTCTGGTCTCTGGTCTGGTCTCTGGTCTAGTCTCTGGTCTGGTCTCTGGTCTGGTCTCTGGCCTGTTCTCTAGTCTGGTCTTTGGTCTGGTCTGTTCTCTGGTCTGGTCTCTGGTCTGGTCTCTGGTCTCTGGTCTGGTCTGGTCTCTGGTCTGGTCTCTGGCTTGTTCTCTAGTCTGGTCTCTGGTCTGGTCTCTGGCCTGTTCTTTAGTCTGGTCTCTGGTCTGGTCTCTGGTCTGTTCTCTTGTCTGGTCTCTGGTCTAGTCTCTAGTCTGGTCTCTGGTCTGGTCTCTGGTCTCTGGTCTCTGGTCTGGTCTCTGGTCTGGTCTCTGGTCTGTTCTCTGGTCTGGTCTCTGATCTGGTCTCTAGTTTAGTCTCTGGTCTGGTCTCTGGTCTGGTCTCTGGTCTAGTCTCTGGTCTAGTCTCTGATCTGGTCTCTGGTCTGTTCTCTGGTCTGTTCTCTAGTCTGGTCTCTGGTCTGGTCTCTGGTCTGTTCTCTGGTCTGGTCTCTGATCTGGTCTCTGGCCTGTTCTCTAGTTTAGTCTCTGGTCTGGTCTCCAGTCTGGTCTCTGGTCTGGCCTCTGGTCTGTTCTCTAGTTTAGTCTCTGGTCTGGTCTCTGGCCTGTTCTTTAGTCTGGTCTCTGGTCTGGTCTCTGGTCTGTTCTCTTGTCTGGTCTCTGGTCTAGTCTCTAGTCTGGTCTCTGGTCTGGTCTCTGGTCTCTGGTCTCTGGTCTGGTCTCTGGTCTGGTCTCTGGTCTGTTCTCTGGTCTGGTCTCTGATCTGGTCTCTAGTTTAGTCTCTGGTCTGGTCTCTGGTCTGGTCTCTGGTCTAGTCTCTGGTCTAGTCTCTGATCTGGTCTCTGGTCTGTTCTCTGGTCTGTTCTCTAGTCTGGTCTCTGGTCTGGTCTCTGGTCTGTTCTCTGGTCTGGTCTCTGATCTGGTCTCTGGCCTGTTCTCTAGTTTAGTCTCTGGTCTGGTCTCCAGTCTGGTCTCTGGTCTGTTCTCTGGTCTGGTCTCTGATCTGGTCTCTGGCCTGTTCTCTAGTTTAGTCTCTGGTCTGGTCTCCAGTCTGGTCTCTGGTCTGGTCTCTGGTCTAGTCTCTGGTCTGGTCTCTGGTCTGGTCTGGTCTCTGGTCTGGTCTCTGGCCTGTTCTCTAGTCTGGTCTCTGGTCTGGTCTCTGGCCTGTTCTTTAGTCTGGTCTCTGGTCTGGTCTCTGGTCTGTTCTCTTGTCTGGTCTCTGGTCTAGTCTCTAGTCTGGTCTCTGGTCTGGTCTCTGGTCTCTGGTCTCTGGTCTGGTCTCTGGCCTGTTCTCTAGTTTAGTCTCTGGTCTGGTCTCCAGTCTGGTCTCTGGTCTGGCCTCTGGTCTGTTCTCTAGTTTAGTCTCTGGTCTGGTCTCTGGTCTGGTCTCTGGTCTAGTCTCTGATCTGGTCTCTGGTCTGTTCTCTGGTCTGTTCTCTAGTCTGGTCTCTGGTCTGGTCTCTGGTCTGGTCTCTGGTCTGGTCTCTGGTCTGGTCTCTGGTCTAGTCTCTGGTCTGGTCTCTGGTCTGGTCTGGTCTCTGGTCTGGTCTCTGGCCTGTTCTCTAGTCTGGTCTTTGGTCTGGTCTGTTCTCTGGTCTGGTCTCTGGTCTGGTCTCTGGTCTCTGGGCTGGTCTGGTCTCTGGTCTGGTCTCTGGCTTGTTCTTTAGTCTGGTCTCTGGTCTGGTCTCTGGTCTGGTCTCTGGTCTTTGGTCTGGTCTGTTCTCTGGTCTGGTCTCTAGTCTGGTCTCTGGTCTCTGGTTTGGTCTCTGGCCTGTTCTTTAGTCTGGTCTCTGGTCTGGTCTCTGGTCTGGTCTCTGGTCTGTTCTCTTGTCTGGTCTCTGGTCTAGTCTCTAGTCTGGTCTCTGGTCTGGTCTCTGGTCTGGTCTCTGGTCTCTGGTCTAGTCTCTGGTCTGTTCTCTGGTCTGGTCTCTGATCTGGTCTCTGGCCTGTTCTCTAGTCTGGTCTCTGGTCTGGTCTCTGGTCTGGTCTCTGGTCTGGTCTCTGGTCTGGTCTCTGGTCTGGTCTCTGGTTTCTAGTCTGGTCTCTAGTCTGGTCTCTGGTCTGGCCTCTGGTCTGGTCTCTGGCCTGTTCTCTAGTCTGGTCTCTGGTCTGGTCTCTGGTCTGGTCTCTAGTCTGGTCTCTGGTCTGGTCTCTGGTCTGGTCTCTGGTCTGGTCTCTGGTCTGGTCTCTGGTCTGGTCTCTGGTCTGGTCTCTGGTTTCTAGTCTGGTCTCTAGTCTGGTCTCTGGTCTGGCCTCTGGTCTGGTCTCTGGTCTGGTCTCTGGTCTGGTCTCTGGTCTGGTCTCTAGTCTGGTCTCTGGTCTGGTCTCTGGTCTGGTCTCTGGTCTGGTCTCTGGTCTGGTCTCTGGTCTGGTCTCTGGTCTGGTCTCTGGTTTCTAGTCTGGTCTCTAGTCTGGTCTCTGGTCTGGCCTCTGGTCTGGTCTCTGGCCTGTTCTCTAGTCTGGTCTCTGGTCTGGTCTCTGGTCTGGTCTCTAGTCTGGTCTCTGGTCTGGCCTCTGGTCTGGCCTCTGGTCCAGTTTCTGGTCTGGACTCACTTTGGTCTGCATGGGGACTCTAAACCTGAAGCTCTCGTTCCACTCTGGGTTGTTGTTGTTGTTGATGGTTTTGGTTCTTCGCGTAGCGGCGGTTGCCGTCGGTAACGTCAGAGTCACGTACAGATCCGACTGGGACACTAAAGACCCAGAGACAGGACTCAAGACCCAGAACTGAACCAGGACTGAAGCAGGACTAAACCAGGATCCAACAGGACTAAAGAGAGGCCTGTTTCTGTGCTCCGTGGTTTGGCCATTAACAACCAGGGATACAGGAGGATGGGAGGGCATCTGACATTCCTGCAGCTGTTCTCATGTAGGATGTGATAATAATAAGTCTGGAGATAGGCTTTGCTTCACCTGGAATGTTCCACAATATGACATTAAACGTCTCCATTGTGCTTTTATTCAGTTACTGGTGTTTTTATTGCCCAGAAAATCGATTTCTAACCTTCTTCCCTCATCAAAAACCTCCTGAAGGTTTCAGAGTCATCCGTGTAGGTCTGAGTAATCTAGTGATCTCTCCTCGGCCCTATTCAAACCCTCCTTACGGTTAGCAGTACGAGACTGTACAAGGCCCCGCCCACAAGCCTACGTCACCCATACTCCACACGACAATCATGGAAGATCATTTGTTCCATCAAATGTTTTATTTTAAACGCCGTTGAATTTCTCACTTTGAATTTTTTTTTTTTAACTCTGAAGAAACATATTTGAATTATTTTTATTCTGAAGTTTAGTTTAATTTTAAGTGTACATTTTCAAAGTGTTTAAAATTCTATATTAAAAAAACACCTTTTAAATATCAAGCACAAATATTTTCAAGTCCTCAAATTCAACCGTCGAAATTCAGAGTGAAAAATTCACAATAAAAAAAAATTCACATTAAAGATCCAAGACGCCAAGGCAGAATCAATCGATCCTGTGTGATCCGATCGAACTTAGTAACAAACAGGAAATGGTGCAGTGAAGCGATCTGATTGGTCAGAATTCGCCTCATTAAAACCTCATCTCTTTTATTTGTTAAAGTTTGTATGGAGGATTTTTTTTGTTTGTTTGTTTCAAATTGTCAATGAAAGTTCAAAAATATCATTATAGAAACGCAGCAGCCTTGAATTATGATGACCAAAAAAAACAACAACAATGAAAATCCATCACCTGTGGACGTGGAGGGTCCAGATAAACATTACCTCGTTTTCTATTGGCTGTTTGGTCGTCAATCAAACTCTCTACGTTTCTATAGTAACTGACTCTCCGGCGCGCTGGGATCACGTGGTTTACGTTCGCCTCTCACACATTCCACAGACACAAGACGCCGTTTACTCGACCAACGCAGCGGTTCTTAGCGGCTTTTTCCAACTGTAGCTTCCTCACAGTTTGTACAAAGTTTGTCGCGATGGCGGACGAGAATCCACGACCAGTTAGCCGCAAAAGAAAGTCCGTTTATGAGGTCGCTGAAAGAAGAAGAGAAGGGGAAAAGGAGCGAAGCCAAACTAAGGTGATTCTTGGAGATTCCTTCCAGCGATGGCGTCACTGAAGCAGACGAAGGGTCTAAAGACTGACGCGCTGGTCGATAAATTACTTCTGGACAGGAAACTTCTGCTTCTCATTTGAAAACGTACAGTAGAGTTACAGCAGCAACAGCGATTCTGAACGAGCCCCGACTGTAAACAAACAGGATTTCTAGAGTCTGGAGGAGGTGGAGGAGGCGGGAGGAGGTGGAGGAGGTGTTTCTACTTATGGAGCTGTGGAGGAGGAGGTGTCTTGCATTTGAAAAAGGACAAACAGTCACTGGATTTTTTCTTTTCCTTGGAAAATCCTCTATACAAACTTAAAGTGTAAACCCCGCAGATGAGAACCATTAGGAAACAGCCTCTGTCCTCCTCACTCACACAGGATCGATTGCTTCTGCCTTGACGTCTTAGATCTTTGCTGTGAAATTTTACACTCTGAATTTTAACTCTTGAATTCGAGGACTTGAAAACATATTGAGAATGTACACTTAAAATTTCAGCAACTAAAATTCAGAACAAAAATAATTCAAACATGTTTTTTCAGAGTTAAAAAATCCAAAGTGAGAAATTCAGCGGATTTAAAACTCAAAATCTGATGGAACAAATGATCTTCCATAGACAATTCTCCATAAATACACAAAAACATGACACAAAACTGAACACAACAACTGGACAAACCTGATGTGATGCAGGAGTTTCATTAGCGCTCTGAAGGGGGAGGGACTTAGGGACGGGAGACTCATTCATCATGTTAATACTTTGTTTTGGGTGAATATGTGACGTGTTAAAGTGAGTACCCCAGAGAATACCCGCCCCTCTTTAAAGACGTGTATTCTGTGAACCCGGACGGACAGAGACACCACCTGCCTGTCTCCATGGAGATGAGGTTAATGCCATACTGTGGAGCATTTTCAGACAAACTCAGCACCAGCAGCTCTAAACAGGAGACTGATCTCAGTCTGAAAGGACACAATCAGTGTGTCAGATGCCCTCCCTGTGTGCCAGATGCCCTCCCTGTGTGTCAGATGCCCTCCCCGTGTGTCAGATGCCCTCCCCGTGTGTCAGATGCCCTCCCCGTGTGTCAGATGCCCTCCCTGTGTGCCAGATGCCCTCCCTGTGTGTCAGATGCCCTCCCTGTGTGTCAGATGCCCTCCCCGTGTGTCAGATGCCCTCCCTGTGTGCCAGATGCCCTCCCTGTGTGTCAGATGCCCTCCCTGTGTGCCAGATGCCCTCCCCGTGTGTCAGATGCCCTCCCCGTGTGTCAGATGCCCTCCCCGTGTGTCAGATGCCCTCCCCGTGTGTCAGATGCCCTCCCCGTGTGTCAGATGCCCTCCCCGTGTGTCCCTCGTCAGTTGAGGTTCTCACAGAAGTCCATTTTCCTCGTGGTCTTCGCTCGGAGCACAGTGACGTTCAGAGTCCAGTACGTTACACTCTGCACCTACAAAACAAACAGGACTGAACCAGGACCAGGACTGAACCAGGACCAGGACTGAACCAGGACCAGGACTAAACCAGGACCAGGACTGAACCAGGACCAGGACTGAACCAGGACCAGGACTAATCCAGGACCAGGACTAATCCAGGACCAGGACTGAACCAGGACCAGGACTGAACCAGGACCAGGACTGAACCAGGACCAGGACTAAACCAGGAGTAAACCAGGACCAGGACTGAACCAGGACCAGGACTAAACCAGGACCAGGACTGAACCAGGACCAGGACTGAACCAGGACCAGGACTAAACCAGGACTAAACCAGGACCAGGACTAAACCAGGACTAAACCAGGACCAGGACTGAACCAGGACTAAACCAGGACTAATTTTTCTGTAACATTTGGAACTTGTCTTTCCTCAAACAAAAACACCACCACCCAATAAACACACAACCCCATCTCCAGAACAAACGGTCTCGCCGGAACTAAACCAGGACTGATCCGAGTCTATACCGGAACTAAACCAGGACTGATCCGAGTCTATACCGGAACTAAACCAGGACTAATCCGGGTCTACCTCAGTTAAAGGTCCTTTATCACATAAAACTGACTCTTCTGAGCGTTTAGTCGTGTTCTAATGTCGTTTCCTCCTCAAAAACACCTGGAGTTGTGTTTGTTTCATTCACATGTTTGAGGAACTCTTTATTATTAGTCTGTTACATCTCCAAAGCTCCAAACGCTCTGTTCCACCTTGTGATGTCATCAGGTGGTAGTTAGCAGCTCACTTTACCTTTAGTTCAGTAGAAAGTTGTTACTGAATGAAACAAAACACAACTCCAGGTCTGTTTTTGAGGAGGGAATAACGTTAGACTTAAAGCTCACAAGAGTCAGCTTTACGTGATACTGGACCTTTAAAGGTGCGCTGTGTAACTTTCCTACTTGTCTGTGATTATGTTATTGCTGTGTCTAAAATATTCCACAGTACAGCATTAAACATATCCTTCTTCCATTCATTATTATTAAAGTTGTTTTTATTGCTCAAAAACACCTTGAAATACACGTACAATAGACAAGCCTGTATTGTGGAACATTCCAGGCAAAGCAATAACATCTCCATGGAGACAAGCAGTGAGCACACCTTACCAGAAAAGTTACATAATGCAGCTTTAAATTTCAGAAAAAGTCCTTCCTTGTGTGTAAACTGTCTCTGCAGAAGGATTTTTTTTTACTTTTCTTTTACATTTTTTCTCCACAAACTGCCACTTAAAGCTGCACTGTGTAACTTTTTGGTCGGGGGTCTGTCACCTGCTTGTTTCTATGGATACGTCATTGCTCTGGCTGGAATGTTCCGCAGTGTGACATTAAACAGCTCTACTTTACATTTATTCAATCACAGGTGGTTTTAAAGCTCAAAAATACCTAGAAAAACAGACATTCTGACTGTGAGCGGGGTCGCCTCTCCACAGATCTGACCTGGAACTAATATCTCCGTGAAGACAAGCATTTGACGGACCCTTAACTGATGGAAAACTAAAATAAATATGAATAAATACCTGTGAAGCATCAGGCCACAGCTTCCTCTTTAACCTACAATAAAAAACACACAACAATTTGGTTTTATTTAGAAATCTCCAAAAGTCAAATTCCCCTGATCATTTCTATCAGTGACTAAGCGTCAGGGAGGGCATCTGACACACCACAGCATCTGGGAGGGCATCTGACACACCACAGCATCTGGGAGGGCATCTGACACACCACAGCATCTGCAGATTAACTTGAAACGGTCACATTAGTAGTTCTTACCAGGAGAAAAGATTAAAGTCCATATTGCTGAAAGAGTTAAACATCTGGAATGAAAATAGGTTTAAACCTGAACCAAACCTGGACTAAACCTGGACTAAACCTGGACTAAACCTGGACTAAACCTGGACTAAACCTGGACCAAACCTGGACCAAACCTGGACTAAACCTGGACTAAACCTGGACTAAACCTGGACCAAACCTGGACTAAACCTGGACTAAACCTGGACTAAACCTGGACCAAACCTGGACCAAACCTGGACTAAACCTGGACCAAACCTGGACTAAACCTGGACTAAACCTGGACTAAACCTGGACCAAACCTGGACTAAACCTGGACTAAACCTGGACTAAACCTGGACCAAACCTGGACCAAACCTGGACTAAACCTGGACTAAACCTGGACTAAACCTGGACTAAACCTGGACTAAACCTGGACCAAACCTGGACTAAACCTGGACTAAACCTGGACTAAACCTGGACTAAACCTGGACTAAAACTAGACTAAAACTAGACTAAAACTAGACTAAAATTGGACTCAACCTGGACTCAACCTGGACTCAACCTGGACTCAACCTAGACTAAAACTTGACTAAACCTGGTCTAAACCTGACGTGGTCTAAATAAACTCTGACCTCTTCTTCTTCTATTTGAGGAGAAACGGAGGAGGATGTGACGATGTGTCAACACAAGTGAATACCCGTGCCTCGCCCCGCCTCACCACGAGCAGGTCCTGGGTTTGAGTCTCGCCTCACCACGAGCAGGTCCTGGGTTTGAGCCCCGCCTCTCCACGAGCAGGTCCTGGGTTTGAGCCCCTCTTCTCCACGAGCAGGTCCTGGGTTTGAGTCTCGCCTCACCACGAGCAGGTCCTGGGTTTGAGTCCCGCCTCTCCACGAGCAGGTCCTGGGTTTGAGTTTTTTTGTGAAATCTTAAATATAATGATCTTTGTGTTTTAGTCCAAAGAGTTAATCGTGTCATAGGCACAGATCCTGGAACCTTCAGAGTGGAGACAAAAACCACCACCAAAACCTCCACTAAGAAGTACTGCTGATACTACTGCTACTGCTACTACTGCTACTACTACTACTGCTACTGCTACTACTGCTACTGCTGATACTACTACTACTACTACTGCTACTACTACTACTACTACTACTACTACTGCTACTACTACTACTACTACTACTACTACTACTACTACTACTACTACTGCTACTACTACTACTACTACTACTACTACTACTACTACTACTACTGCTACTACTACTGCTACTACTACTACTACT
Organism: Taenioides sp. WSHXM2023; assembly: GCA_029959045.1. Classification (NCBI taxonomy): domain Eukaryota; kingdom Metazoa; phylum Chordata; class Actinopteri; order Gobiiformes; family Gobiidae; genus Taenioides; species Taenioides sp. WSHXM2023. Next base: position 1,427,743 of record CM057090.1, read on the forward strand.
ACTACTACTACTACTGTGGAGGATGCTATATTTACACATTACTGTTGTGTCCTTGGGCAAGACACTGGTGATGGTCAGAGGCTGTTGGCAGGATCTCGTCAGTGCAGTGAAAGTTTTTGTAAATATTAAAACACAAATGTATTTTCATATTTGATTTTTTATGTTTATTAGCGACATGTCAATAAGTTAAATAAATACATAAATACAGTTTACACAGGACGGTGACGCTTCAGATCAAGTTTACAGCTTCAGATAGAAAACAAACAAACAAACAAACAACTCCCATGTTACATATAAATACACTTTTTACATTTGTACACAGTATTTCTATGAAACTTTTTTAAGTCAAATAAAAGTCTCCTTAAACGAGAGGACAAGAGACAGAGGAGCTGGAGTATTCTGAAAAGTTCCTCGGGTAACTACTGATCTGTGAAATAATCTCAAGTCAAAAATAGGCATAAAAGAAGAGTAAAAAAATAAATGGTGAAAGAAAGAAAACCCTGGACTAAATCAGGACTAAACCAGGACTAAACCAGGACTAAACCAGGACTAAACCAGGACTGGAACAGGACTAAACCCAGTCTTCATCTGGACTGAACAAAACCAGGATCAGGTTATGTATTGTGAGTGAAAGAAGAGGAAAGACCAGATTCACTTTATTTGGCCCCGCCCACTTCTGTGTGTAAATGCTCCAAACAGCGCCCTCTTGTGGCACGTGTGGGTAAAGCTTTGCCGTCGGTTTGTGTGAAATGTTCAGTGATCATGTGACCCACACGTCACTGCAGCCTCCAGAGGCTTTAAAACGCCTTTATCGTCCAGATTCACTTATTCGCCGCGAGATCAGCTCCAGGTCAAATCGTACGACCCCAAAGACGACGGCGACGCCCACAGAACTTCAGAATAATGTGAATAAAGAACCGGAAATGTCTGAAGGACCTCGAGTGAATGAAGAAGAAACACTGCAGACTGTCTCGTGTTGTAACTGACCTTTTGTCTCTCGCACTGGTCACCAAAGCTTTACTCAAGTCAAAGTACTGGTACTTTAAATAATATTACTCAAATACAAGTCAAAGTACTGGTACTTTAAATAATATTACTCAAATACAAGTCAAAGTACTGGTACTTTAAATAATATTACTCAAATACAAGTCAAAAGTACTCTTAGAAGTACCACTTCTCTATACAGTCTATGGTCCCTCCAGAGGCCACCCCACACAGCCCTGTCCCTCCAGAGGCCACCCCGCACAGCCCAGTCCCTCCAGAGGCCACCCCACACAGCCCTGTCCCTCCAGAGGCCACCCCGCACAGCCCGGTCCCTCCAGAGGCCACCCCACACAGCCCGGTCCCCCTGGAGTCTACCCCACACAGCCCGGTCCCCCTGGAGTCTACCCCGCACAGCCCGGTCCCTCCAGAGGCCACCCCACACAGCCCGGTCCCCCTGGAGTCTACCCCGCACAGCCCGGTCCCTCCAGAGGCCACCCCACACAGCCCTGTCCCTCCAGAGGCCACCCCGCACAGCCCGGTCCCTCCAGAGGCCACCCCACACAGCCCTGTCCCTCCAGAGGCCACCCCACACAGCCCGGTCCCCCTGGAGTCTACCCCACGCAGCGGCAGCCGGCCGCAGACAGTCCCTCCACTTTGTGCCATCGATGTTTATTGTCCAGAAAAGCCATGTCCTCGTGGTGCGTGGGCCGACAGCAGGGGGCGTAGTGCCACGGCCCTCTCAGAGCGGCGCCCCCTTCAGGCAGCAGGGCGCTCTGCAGCAGAGAGCTCAGGGCCAGGTCGTGGTTTGACCTGAGCTGAGGACAAGCTCCACTGCAGTATTTAAACAGCAACGCCTCATCGGAATCGTACCCCAAACCCAAGTCCCGGACTTGGACCAGAACAGACCTCAGAGCGCAGGGGGGGTCCAGAGCGGAGCGGCGAGACCGGGGACCAGAGGGTCCAGGGGGGACAGAGTCTCCAGAGAGGACAGGGGGGACAGGGGGGAGGCCCAGGACAGGCACCCCAGGGACAGAGCGCTCTGACTGGGCTTCACCTGCAGCTGCTGCCCCTCGGCTCTGGAGCTCCGGCTGAGGAGAGGCGGATCTGCTCTGATCTGAAACAAGAAAGAAAGAAAAAAAGATTTAAAAACTGACCCACATCTGAAAGTCGGCACGAGAAATCATTTAATCCTGCCACAAACATAAAGCTTTAGTCACTCAGACACCACTTACATCTTTAGATTCAAGATTTTACTCAAACTCTTTCTAGTTTTGAAATTTTGGTGAAGGTTTATAATTTGACTTCCTGGTTGGACAAGAGCAGCAGATGTGAAATACGAAGAGGTAAATTACACAACAGTTGCGATTAGACAAATACAAATAAATGACACCAGCTTTGTTTTGTTAAATGAAAGTTTAAAGTGTAAAAAAGTCCTTCCTTGTGCGTAAACTGTCTCTGTATTTTGGATGGACTTTTCCGTGGGGACTTCTTTTTTCCATAAACTGATATAAAACTGGGACACGCACTGACCACAGCGACTTTCCATCCACCAAACCAAGTCGGATCTGATTTAGACAAAGATACGAATGGGTCAAACGCACTTTAAACCGGACTGACCTGTGCTGATGAGAGTCCAGAGGCTGCTTCCCTGGCCCATCCCCACACACAGCAGCACACACAGGGCTCTGAGCTGGGCCTTCATCATCACGGTGCACCTCCTCATGGTCCTTCTCCCAGATCTCACTCCTCGTCTCTGTTCCGTCTGTTTTATACCCTCAGCTCCGGGGCAAGAGGGGGAGCTGCCCGGCCGTCTGCCCCCCTCACCGCAGCTCCAGATCGGGCTCAGACTCCGGCGGCCCCTGGATTATCCGAGTAAATCACGGAGGAGCAGATGTTTTTCCGTGAGATGGTTCCTGTGAAGAGCCGACAGTGAATCAGGAGCAGAGCCGGACTCGGGCCAAATGTGGATGGGAAATACTGAGAAATACTTACCAGCAGCAAGTGGTTCAGAGGTCAGTGTCATTGTGCTGTTGGGCAAGACACTTCATCCACCTTGGGAATGAATGTGGTGTGTGGGTGAGCGGCTGGAGGGGCGATGGGCAGATGTGACTCAAAGTAATTGTTTTTTAAATCAGACCTTTTCTACAAACTGGACTTTTCAGATGTTTCTCCAAACTGTTCTCCTCAGATGTTTCTCCAAACTGTTCTCCTCAGATGTTTCTCCAAACTGTTGTCCTCAGATGTTTCTCCAAACTGTTCTCCTCAGATGTTTCTCCAAACTGTTCTCATCAGATGTTTCTCCAAACTGTTCTCCTCAGATGTTTCTCCAAACTGTTCTCCTCAGATGTTTCTCCAAACTGTTCTCCTCAGATGTTTCTCCAAACTGTTCTCCTCAGATGTTTCTCCAAACTGTTCTCCTCAGATGTTTCTCCAAACTGTTCTCCTCAGATGTTTCTCCAAACTGTTCTCCTCAGATGTTTCTCCAAACTGTTCTCCTCAGATGTTTCTCCATGTTCTAGTCGTTTCTTCTCTGACCCTCTGAAGTTGGATTTGGAGAGATTCATGTTTGAGAATCTTTAATCTCTTATTTTTAAGACGCCATTTTGTCGATCTGCCCCCGGTACCACGCCCACTGTGACACGCCCACTGTGACACGCCCACTGTGACACTCCCACTGTGACGTCACTTCCTTCTCCAGTTCGATGTTCTTCATGGTGACACTCGTAGGTTTGGGCAGCGTCGTGTCGTTGTTTTGGTAAAAAAAATGTAAAAAAAAAACGCTCTGCTCTAGTGCAGCTGTCCACAGGAGGGACCACAGCCTGGTTTAGTCCTGGTTTAGTCCTGGTTTAGTCCTGGTTTAGTCCTGGTTTGGTCCTGGTTTAGTCCTGGTTTAGTCCTGGTTTAGTCCTGGTTTGGTCCTGGTTTAGTCCTGGTTTGGTCCTGGTTTAGTCCTGGTTTAGTCCTGGTTTGGTCCTGGTTTAGTCCTGGTTTAGTCCTGGTTTAGTCCCGGTTTGGTCCCGGTTTAGTCCTGGTTTAGTCCTGGTTTGGTCCTGGTTTAGTCCTGGTTTAGTCCTGGTTTAGTCCCGGTTTGGTCCTGGTTTAGTCCTGGTTTAGTCCTGGTTTGGTCCTGGTTTAGTCCTGGTTTAGTCCTGGTTTGGTCCTGGTTTAGTCCTGGTTTAGTCCTGGTTTAGTCCCGGTTTGGTCCTGGTTTAGTCCTGGTTTAGTCCTGGTTTGGTCCTGGTTTAGTCCTGGTTTAGTCCCGGTTTGGTCCTGGTTTAGTCCTGGTTTAGTCCTGGTTTGGTCCTGGTTTAGTCCTGGTTTAGTCCCGGTTTGGTCCTGGTTTAGTCCTGGTTTAGTCCTGGTTTGGTCCTGGTTTAGTCCTGGTTTAGTCCCGGTTTGGTCCTGGTTTAGTCCTGGTTTAGTCCCGGTTTGGTCCTGGTTTAGTCTGAGTCTTGTTTCTTTCTGAAGTCATTTTAGATCAAAATTGTGATTTAAAATGTCACAGTTAAAACAGAAGGATCCACAGAGGTCAGAGGTCAGAGGTCAGAGGTCAGGGGTCAGAGGTCAGGGGTCAGAGGTTATAACCAGAGTCTTCTTTAAAAAGGTGGTTTGTAGGCGCTCTAAAAGTCAAATGCAAATTTAGAAAAACGATCTGTAAAAACGTCATGATTTAAAAGCACATAAACACAGTGGAACTGCCATCTGACTGTCTCCATGGAGATGGATTTGCTTTGCCTGAAACTTTCTATCTGCAGTACGGCATCTGTCCTCAGGGAGACAAGCAGGACGCCACCAGGCCAAGTTACAGGTCTGATCTGTGGAGAGGCGACCCTGCTCACAGGATGAATGTCTGTTTTTCAATGTATTTTTGAACAGTAAACCCCCCATATTGAAAAAATACATGATAGATGAGTTTAATGCTACAGTGTGAAACAAAACATCTCCATGGAGACGAGTGGCCGACCCCCACCACAAAAGTTACATAATGCCTCTTTAAAAGCCTTAGATCAGGCTTTATTTTTCATTAATAATTCAGTTATTTATTATTACATAAGAGTCTTGTTGTATAACTCTATAAAGTGTATGGGAAACACCTGCAGTTTAAATGAGGCTAAAATAAAGCGCTGCTTTCATTGTCGTGAGGAACATTTAACTTTAAAAACACAGAGGAACACTCACAATGAATCTTTTTTTACTGAGCACCAATTAAAGGTCCGTCCTTTATTACGCAGAACTGACTCTTGTGAGTTTTAAGCCATGTTAGAATACTGTCTGAGGAACATCTCCAAAGCTCCAAACGCTCTGGTCCACCTTGTGATGTCATCAAGTGGTATTTTTCAAGTGAACAGCTCCTTTTACCTGGAATCGCCAGTTTCTACTGAACTAATCAGTAGAGACATGGTGATTCCAGAGCTGAAATTACCCAAATAATTCTAGTGAAGGTGTTGGAGTCCATCACAAGGTGGAACAGAGTGTTTTCAGTTTGAGAGAAGAACTCGTGTTAAATCTGTAGGTTTGTGTTAAACATGTGAATGAAACAAAACACAACTCCAGGTCTGTTTTTTCCCCTTCCTTTATTAAATATACAAAAATTGGGATTAAGACAACAGTTATTAAAATACAAAATAAAAATTCCGTGGTCCTCCCCGTTTCATCCAGAAGGGAAGTTCAGAGGTGTTCATCCCTGAGCTGAGCTCCTTGAAACACAGTGAGCCTCCTGGTGGCCACAGGGAGACATGACGTCTGTGTGAGCAAATAACTTTAGAGCATCGCCCTGTGTGTGATATAGACCCTCTGTGTGTGATGGGCCCTCTGTGTGTGATATGGACCCTCTCTGTGTGTGATATGGGCCCTCTGTGTGTGATATGGGCCCTCTGTGTGTGATATGGACCCTCTGTGTGTGTGTGATGGGCCCTCTGTGTGTGATATGGACCCTCTGTGTGTGTGTGATGGGCCCTCTGTGTGTGATATGGGCCCTCTGTGTGTGATATGGGCCCCCTGTGTGTGATATGGGCCCTCTGTGTGTGTGTGATGGGCCCTCTGTGTGTGATATGGACCCTCTCTATGTGTGATATGGGCCCTCTGTGTGTGATGGGCCCTCTGTGTGCGATGGGCCCTCTGTGTGTGATATGGGCCCTCTTTGTGTGTGTGATGGGCCCTCTGTGTGTGTGATATGGACCCTCTGTGTGTGTGATATGGACCCTCTCTGTGTGTGATATGGGCCCTCTGTGTGTGATATGGACCCTCTCTGTGTGTGATATGGCCCTCTGTGTGTGATATGGCCCTCTGTGTGTGATATGGCCCTCTCTGTGTGTGATATAGACCCTCTCTGTGTGTGATATGGGCCCTCTGTGTGTGATATGGGCCCTCTGTGTGTGTGATATGGGCCCTCTGTGTGTGATATGGGCCCTCTGTGTGTGTGTGATGGGCCCTCTGTGTGTGATGGGCCCTCTGTGTGTGATGGACCCTCTCTGTGTGTGATATGGACCCTCTCTGTGTGTGATATAGACCCTCTCTGTGTGATATAGACCCTCTCTGTGTGATATGGACCCTCTCTGTGTGATATAGACCCTCTCTGTGTGTGATATGACCCTCTCTGTGTGTGATATAGACCCTCTCTGTGTGTGATGGACCATCTCTGTGTGTGATGGACCATCTCTGTGTGTGATGGACCCTCTCTGTGTGTGATATGGGCCCTCTGTGTGTGATGGACTCTCTCTGTGTGATATAGACCCTCTCTGTGTGATATAGACCCTCTCTGTGTGATATGGACCCTCTCTGTGTGTGATATGGGCCCTCTGTGTGTGATGGGCCCTCTGTGTGTGATATGGGCCCTCTGTGTGTGATATGGCCCTCTGTGTGTGATATGGACCCTCTCTGTGTGTGATATAGACCCTCTCTGTGTGATATAAACCCTCTCTGTGTGTGATGGGCCCTCTGTGTGTGATATAGACCCTCTCTGTGTGTGATATAGACCCTCTCTGTGTGTGATATAGACCCTCTCTGTGTGTGATATGGCCCTCTCTGTGTGTGATATAGACCCTCTCTGTGTGTGATATGGCCCTCTCTGTGTGTGATATAGACCCTCTCTGTGTGTGATATGGCCCTCTCTGTGTGTGATATAGACCCTCTCTGTGTGTGATATGGCCCTCTCTGTGTGTGATATAGACCCTCTCTGTGTGTGATATGGCCCTCTCTGTGTGTGATATAGACCCTCTCTGTGTGTGATATGGCCCTCTCTGTGTGTGATATAGACCCTCTCTGTGTGTGATATGGACCCTCTCTGTGTGATATGGACCCTCTTTGTGTGTGATATAGACCCTCTCTGTGTGTGATATGACCCTCTCTGTGTGTGATATGACCCTCTCTGTGTGTGATATAGACCCTCTCTGTGTGTGATGGACCCTCTCTGTGTGTGATGGACCCTCTCTGTGTGTGATATAGACCCTCTCTGTGTGTGATATGGCCCTCTCTGTGTGTGATATGACCCTCTCTGTGTGTGATATGGCCCTCTCTGTGTGTGATATAGACCCTCTCTGTGTGTGATATGGCCCTCTCTGTGTGTGATGGACCCTCTCTGTGTGTGATATAGACCCTCTCTGTGTGTGATATAGACCCTCTCTGTGTGTGATGGGCCCTCTCTGTGTGTGATATGGCCCTCTCTGTGTGTGATATAGACCCTCTCTGTGTGTGATATGGCCCTCTCTGTGTGTGATATAGACCCTCTCTGTGTGTGATATAGACCCTCTCTGTGTGTGATGGGCCCTCTCTGTGTGTGATATGGCCCTCTCTGTGTGTGATATAGACCCTCTCTGTGTGTGATATGGCCCTCTCTGTGTGTGATGGACCCTCTCTGTGTGTGATATAGACCCTCTCTGTGTGTGATATGGACCCTCTCTGTGTGTGATATGGCCCTCTCTGTGTGTGATATAGACCCTCTCTGTGTGTGATATAGACCATCTCTGTGTGTGATGGACCCTCTCTGTGTGTGATATGGCCCTCTCTGTGTGTGAACGCTGCACGTGGGTCTGTACAGGAGCAGGGTGTCAGGGGGAGTTGTCAGGAGCAGACATTCCTCCCGGTTTGAAAAGACAAACCTCGGAACGTTCATAAATTGAGGGATTTTGTGTGTTCTGTAGAAAATGTAGAATATCTCAAATATGCCGAGTATGTTTAATGTTTATGAGGAAACTCCTGTGTTTAGACTCAGCTAACCCGCTAACCGCCACGTTCCACATAAGAAGTGAGCATGGGTGTGATTCGGCTCCATCGAATCTGGCTCCAATTCAGTTTATATTGAAAAACCGTGGCTTTTCTCTCTGTACCTGCTGCTGTGGCCTCGTTATTTTGGTCTTAAAATGTTCGTTTTAACTCGCTCTACATGATCCTGGGCTTTCATTATTTTTGCTCTTTGGTTGTTTTGATACTCGCGGTCAGAATTCAGCTCCACATTTGCTGCTATAACCGCCGGCCTCAGTGAGCTTCATTTGACTGGAGCTGAACGCTGTGGGCGACGTCACACTCACAGTCTGTGGTGCAGCCTCTGCTCCTGCTCATTTAACCAGGATAGAAACACAGAGAGAACATGCAAATCCATGTAGAAAAAGGATTTACTGAGACTGAAGATCTGAAAACTGCTTCAGCTGCACTGAATGAGGGAACAGCGGCTCTACTCTGAGCTTCCCATTCTCTTCCCCCATCACCAAAAACACAAGATCCAAACCAACTTGTACAGCGCTGAGTGACTCACTATTTGTTCTTCTATTTTCTTGGCATGTTTCACTTCCTCTGAACTAAAATGACACCGCACTCTTTCTCTTTCTCTTTCTCTTTCTCTTTTCTGCCATTACTTTTCACATGTTTTACTCTGTATTACATATGTATTATATGTATTATTACTCTTATAGTTTTTCAAATATTAACTTCCACCTCAGAGGTCTTCAGTTGTAAAAGGCTCCCTCTTCTGGACGCCTCGCTCTGCACTTTTGCCAAATGTAAAATTAACCACAAGATAAAGACAAAGTGTCTCTTAGTTAAACTTCTACAGAAAGTTGTTTTTAACCTAAAATGAAATCTTTCTTATTAACACTTTTTCACATTAAGCACTTTAACTTTTTAAAGGCCCATATGACTCTGTTTTCTGATCTGCTCTAATGTCGTTTCCTCGTCAAACACCTGGAGTTGTGTTTTGTTTCATTCACATGTTTAACACAAACCTGTAGATTTAAACTGAAACACTCTGTTTCCAATACAGGAAGTGCTCCACTGTGTTTTTAAACTCCACACACCTTCACTAGAATCATTTGGATCATTTTGATCTCTGCTGAACTAAAGGTCAAAGGAGCTGTTCACTTGAAAACTACCACCTGATGACATCACAAGGTGGAACAGAGCGTTTGGAGCGTTGGAGATGTGGACAGACTAATGATAAAGAGTTCCTCAAACATGTGAATGAAACAAACACAACTCCAGGTGTTTTTGAGGAGGAAATGTATTTAAAACTCATAAATATAATTTGTCAGTTTTGTGTGATGTTGGACCTTTGATCTTTCACAGTTGAACTTCAGCTTCAGCTGCTTCAGACTTTGGCCTCAGTCACAGCTGGTTTCACTGAAGCAGGAGCAGAGGTCAGGAGGGAAAAGGTCAAAGGTGTTCAGTCATATTTAATTAACATTGTGCAGCAAACTCCGCTCTGGCTGTGTCATGGCAAAGCAACAAGAAATGTTACACAGTGCACCTTTAAACT
>CM057090.1:1442472-1452472 GCA_029959045.1 Taenioides sp. WSHXM2023
TCTTATCAGTGCCACAGAAGAGCACCAGGGGTTGTTGGTGTGTGGGACACACCCTGTCTTCCAGGTTTTCCACAGGCTCCATCAGCTGGTGTCTTTTCAGCCCAGAGACTGTGAGATGAGGCTGGAGGTGGCTCTCACAGAAGGAGGACAGACACACCAGGCAGGACTTGAGGGCCTTCAGCTTGGGCTCAGAGCACACGTCACACTGCACCTCTTTAAAGTCGGGCATGTGCTCCATAGAGCTTCTCTTGTTCTTCTCTAGGTTAGACCCTGAGACCACCTCCTTCAGGAGCGTGTTGACCTTGAGCTGTGGTCTGCTGTGGAACACCTCTTTACACAGAGGACATGTGCAGGGACCATCAGTGTCCCAGGCCTGAGAGATGCAGCGTCGGCAGAAGTTGTGTCCACATGGAGTGGACACTGGCTCTTTAAACACCTCCAGACAGATGGAGCACAGGAACGTCTCCTTAGAGCTCCTTTCACTGGTGGAGGACATGTCTGAAACATACCAACAATAGTGACTATCAAACTAAAGGCTCTTACAAGTGAAAACTCTTATTGTGACAGGAAAGAGGTGAAGAGCTTTTATTTTGGAAGGCTTCAGGAGGATGTGGTGAGGAAGACTGGACTAGAAGAATATGATGGTGCACTTCAGAACATGTTTACAGAGGTCTAAACTACAGGGTCAGAAGCTTTTCCACAGAATCAAACCCCATGGAGACAACAAGTCAATAATAATGCATTAATCTGACACAAAAACATGATCTTATGAATCAAACCTGAACCAGGGACAAGCCTTGGAAAGTGAAAGTAAAGCAGTGGTTTCACTCTCGTCTGTTTGAGCAAAACTAATGTTGAACTGAACCAAATCAGTGACGACATAAACAACAGAATCTACAGCAGGAGCTGATTTAACTTTAGTCCCATTAAAGAACGACTCGACTAAAAGTAGAACAGGACCAGGACCAGGTCTGGGACCAGGACCAGGACCAGGTCTGAGACCAGGAGGAGGAGTGGTAGTAGCAGTAGCAGCAGTAGTAGTAGTAGTAGTAGTAGTAGTAGTAGTAGTAGCAGTAGCAGTAGTAGTAGTAGTAGTAGTAGTAGTAGTAGTAGTAGTAAAGGGCCTAACAACACTAACCTGTGCTGGATCAGAGGGTTTGAAGCCGCTGAGGTGCCCTTGAGCAAATGCAGAGTCTGTGTTTCCTGGTTCCGTCTGATTTCCTTGTTACAGCAGAGGGAGGGGCCTGATGTGCCTGTGTGTCAGATGCCCTCCCCTCCTCCTGTCCCTGTGTGTCAGATGCCCTCCCCTCCTCCTGCTCTATATGTGGAGAACATAGTGAGTCTGTATATTTTGGAGGACGTAGTGCAGATATGTGTTTGTGAAGAGCGCAGCAGTTTGTGCTCACGCTTAAATATTTTCAACACACTTTGACTTACGTCATGCTTCTCCTAATAATGTTCAAAGTGTAACGCGCTCGGGGCTATGGCACTGACTGCAGCCTAGGGGGCGCTCAGGAGCAAAGTGTGAACAAAGCACAAACACAAATTCAGTTCAAAATGATTTGTTTACAAGTATTTGAGCCCAAGTATTTGATTTGTATATTAGAGAGACACAGAATCATCATAAATATGTTGTAAAAGGTCTAAAATGCAACGACAAACAGACTGCTGTATTTGGCTCAGAGTTCAGGTCAGGATTAAGTCCAAGTCGTTGTGAGGAAAAGTGTGTTTTATAATCCAAAAGTGTTGTGAGTTGTTCCAACAGTTTGAAAGTTCCGTGTTTCTGAATGAAAAGGCTGTGATGGTTCTGACCGCGTGGAGGCACTGAGTGGGTTAGCGCGCCATCCACTGGGAGTTCTTGGAATTGCAGGTTGAATCCAGACAGAAAAAAAGCCCTGACCTAAAACAGGGTCAGCAGCAGAAACACAAATTAGCATATGAATAAATCAAAGTACCTTTAGCCCCAGTAATAAAACCAGTCGTGCTCATAAATAAACCAGTGCCATATTTCAGAGCAAAGTCCACCATAAGAAATAAACATTTGGTCGTCATGGTGATAATCCCATTCATCTATAATACTTCAATAAAAAGATGAAGTCAAGCTACACTTGAAAATCTAGTGAACCTCATCATGGGCCCCAGACACGACCAGTGGAACCCCGACAGCGCCACCAACAGGTAACACACGCTCCTACAGCCCAATGTTTCTCTGTCAAATGTGACTGAGACGCATTTTAGGTTTAAAACAACTGGATTTCAGCTTTGAACCAGCAACCCAAACTAAATCCATGTACCAAAGATACACATTCAGAATACTCATTACAGTAGCAGTACTGCAGTACTGTTACTCTTTCATAGTACTCAGAATACAGCTACTTTCCTTTATATTTTTGCCCTTCAAATGAACCAACCGAGTCTCTAACAAACTCAAAACTCCTTTAGTCCTAATGTAAGACCAGTTGATCATCACGCAGGGGCTGTTCTACATGTATCTCTATGGTGGAATGTACAGCAGTTTCCATGGTGACACAATCAGAAAAGTTTTGGATTTAAAGAGCACATTTTCAGGAGCCTGTGATCAGTGTGAATGTTCATGGTCCTGTTTAGGAGTTTGATTTTTAACAAAAAGATGAGAGTGAGGCTAATGCTAACGCTAATGCTAACGCTAACGCTAACGCTAATGCTACAGGGACTTTAGCAGCACAGATCAGCTGAACCTGTTGGAGTTCAGATCAGTCAGTTCTTTCTGGTCAGAATAAATATGAACACTGTATATTCCACGGGCTTTTTCTCACCTGTGGGATGTTTGGTCTCGAGATGTCGCTGTAGTTTTGAGGACTTTAATGTTTCGTTAAATAACGTCAGATCATCCACACACACACTGGGCTCGCGGCTCTGCCTCGCTTCCTCCATTTACAAAACCGTACTTTATGAAGTCTGGATTGTATTTATGTACAATTTTAGTCTTTTGGGGGGAACTGGCACCACTTTTATCTTTATTTTTTCTCTTTAAAAACTTGTCCATAGCTGTAGCTGAATGTCTTCTGTGAGCTTGTTGAACTAAACTGACACCGTTAGGCCTTCTGACTGAGCAAACAGTTCCGTTCTGCATAAATGGACGCGTCATACAACGTCACAGCATAAACATTTTATTTGATTTATTGTTTATTTTTAAAATATAATTTAGTGTGTCTGTAAAGCGAGCTAACAAGCTAAACGCTCATAACCTACGCAGTCCCACGAGGCCCACTGGTGCAAAACTGAAGGTTTTTTGTGGCCCTTTAGGTGGCGCTTGAGGCCCAAGTTTGGGCCGCGGTCCTATGGTTGAAAATCTTTAGTTGTGTCCCAGTTCTTTTTTTTTTTAATTCACAACTGGGAAACAAATAAGATACAACAAACATGGCTGTGTGTCGTCAGCAGTTATATGTCTGGATGAGGGAACATTATATTATAAAAGAACAACAATAAAATAACATAAAAAAAATGTATTTGCATAGTAAAAGAAAAAAGAAAAAGAAAAGGAAGATAGCAAGGGGAGTACAGTTCATTCAGTCCGTGGAGTCCAAGGGAATTTCACACATGTAGGAAAACACTTTTTGAGCTTTAGATCCATTCATATATTTCAGAGATTTAATGTATAAGTTAAGTTCATTTTTAAAACAAGTAAAGTTAGGTGGGCATTTCTGAATTTTACATTTGTGGATATAAAATTTGGCAAGACATATTATTAAATTTACACAGAGTTCTTTTTTTTTTTTTTTTTTTTGAATTAGTAGACCAAAAATGATAACATCTCTATTTAACAAGACTGGTACGGAAGGAAATATGGAACGTATCCAGTGTTGCATTTCAGACCAAAAGGGTTGGATTGTAGCACAAAAGAAAAAAAGATGATCGGTACTTTCAATCTCCTTTTCACAAAAAGTACAAATGTTTTCTTGAAGTTTAAAGCGCAATTGAAGTAATTCTTTGGATGGATATATGTTATTCATAATTTTGTAATGTGTTTCCTTTACTTTAGGAGCGACAGGAAAGGCCAGGTACATTGTTCTTAGTTTTGTTATTGCTTCTTTATCAAATTTATTATGTTTATCATTTTTATTTTGCAAACCAGGGAACATTTTTTTCTGTTAGACATTTTCTAATGAAATAATTATTACATTTTCTGTCTGTTATTGGCACTCCTTGTACTGATGAGGTAGGTATATGTGGGTGTATAGTTTGGTTTGCCAAAATGTTCCTTGAAATTAAACTCTTTAGGGAGAGCATTGCGTAAACGTATATAGTCCAAATATGAAGGATTAAAATCATATTTTGCACAGAGTTGATCGTAATTTAGTAAATTTCCAGCATCATCCATTAAGTGTGCTATAGACCAAATATTTCTTTCGAACCAGTCTTTGTAAAACAGTGATTTGTTACAGTGTAGGATATATCTGTTATTCCATATTATTGTGTGTGTGGAGAATAGTTATGAACATGTAACATTTTCCAGTACAGTAAAATTTGCTTATGGAACTCTGATAGAGACACAGGAAACTTATTAATATCAAAGTCACAGACAAGTAGAAGGTTTAGTCCAGCCAATTTGTTAAAAATAAAGTTAGGGATACAGTCCCATAGGGAGTTATGGTGTTTAAGCCAGTTGATTTTCAGGGTTGCATTGAGGCTTTCTAAATCAATTACATTTATACACCTTCTCTTGTTTCTTTCACCAAATGACTTTTCTTCATATAATGGGGTCTATTTCTCCATATGAAATTTAGATTAATTTGATTTATGGATTTGATTAAATTGTTTGAAATGGCATTTGAATAGAGTGGGTAAATACATCTTGATAGAATTTCCATTTTGGTTAAATAAATACGGCCTAATATTGATAAATCTCTTTGAAGCCAAATATTCAGTTTTGATTTACATTCGTTAAACTTGCTTTCTATATTGACCGATTGGCTTACTTTTTGATCTTTACAGAGCTGAATACCTAAATATTTAATTTCAGTTTTAATAGGAATGTGGCAAATTTCTTTTAGTTGAGTGTCATGGAGAGAGAAAAGTTCACATTTTTTTAAGTTCAAAAATAATCCTGAGGCCTTGGAGAATTTAGCAATTTTGTCAATACTATTTTGAATTTGATGCTCATTTTTTCAAAATAAAGTTGTATCATCTGCTAACTGGCTGATGATAATTTCATTTCCCAGGACAGTTAATTTTTGAATATCATTACAGTTTTTAATATAAATGGCTAATAATTCTGACCAAGATGAAGAGAGAGGGCGAAATTGGGCAGCCCTGAGGAATGCCAACCTCTACGTTGAAGCTCTGAGTAGAGCCCTTTGAGAGAAGAACGCAGCTGTTTATGTTTTTATATAATCCACCAATTCAATTTATAAATTTGATACCAAATCCAAAATGCTCAAGTGCAGACATAATAAATGGGTGTTCTACCGAATTGAAGGCTTTGTAAAAGTCCAAAAAGAAAATAAACCCGTGGTCTTCAATTAAATCACTGTATTCAATTAGGTCCATAACCTGTCTTATATTATTATGGATAGATCTGCCCTTTAAAAAACCAGACTGAGTCTCCGCAACAATATTTGAAAGCCCCGACTGAAGCCTAGAGGCAAAAATGTATGCTAGGAGCTTGTAGTCAGAATTCCTGAGTGTGACAGGTCTTCTGTTTTCTATGATTCTAGAATCTTTATTAGGTTTTGGAATACAGATTATAACTCCATGCCTCATAGTAATTGGAAGTGAACAGGTTTCAAAAATTTCTAAGAATACATGATGAAGTAACTGCTTTATGTCTTCCCAAAAAAATCTATAAAAGTTTGCAGTGAGACCGTCTGACCCTGGGGCTTTGTTTGGAGAGAGTTTGCCGATTATGGCGTCAAGTTCAGCAATAGAAAGAGGTTTGTTTATAGTCCTCATTTATTTTTGGAATGTTATGTGCAACCTCTTTAAGAAAGGCTTCACAGTCAGTCTGAGAAAATTTAGAGATGTAAAGTCGCCTATAAAATTTAAAGATCTCTAAGGATGTCGTTTTTTCATCAGTCATTTCTTGGTTATTAATTATTAAGGACTTTATGTTATTTTTTTCTTGACGCCTTTTTTCTAGACCACAAAAGTAGGCAGAGTTCTTCTCTCCTTCTTCTATCCACTTTGCCCTAGATCTAATAAAAGCACCTTGAGCTTTATGGTTTTACAATTGATCTAAAGAGGATTGAAGATGTAAAATGGTTTGTTTATCTTCCTCACTCTGAGTGGATTTGTTACAGTGGAAATTTAACTGGTTAATAATGTCATGTTCTTTTTGTTCAAGTTCCTTTTTCTTCTTTTTACTATAAAGGATTGAAAATTCACGGATTTTGAATTCGTGTCCCAATTCGAGAGCCGCGTTTTCGGCCGCATACGTCACTTCCGGCGCGACAAGGCCTGTCCCGTTTGACGCAGCCCTTTAAGTCACAAAGCCCCTCAAACGCAGCCTGAAAACCGGCCTCGTTTCCATGGAGATCAGGCCGTGAACGAAGGACACATCCGAGTATCGTTCACGGCCTCCAATATCCCATCATGCACCGCGCGGTGGCAAAAAGCCCGTCCAGAGAAAACATGTGAGTACACACTTTTAACTTTAGGAAATCAACACTAACACAACTGTAAATGTAAAATACGGCCATAAACCACAAAACTGTCAAATAAGTTTGTTTTTAACTGCGTGAACCTCGGAGCTTTGAGCTAAAAGTTTGGCTAGTAATCTGCAGCTAACGTGACGAAAGTCCACTCAAACTTTCATATTTGGACAGATTTCCATCAAACACTAATAATGTTTTTACTGTCAGGGGAAAAGAAAACCACAGAGGGATTAATGAAGCTACGAGGAGGACATTTTCATGTGAACACGTGAACACTTGGCCAGTGTAGCTCAGAGGTAAAAACACACATTATTTCATGCGTTAAACTTAAAAGACACAGTTTGACTATTTGGGTATTGACTGTTAGGGTAAATAACACTGCCTGGACAGGTCAGATTTAAGATGGACATGAGGCTCATTGAACAGGTGCAGACACTGGTGTAGATACTTGACATCTGTGTCTTTATGTCACATCTACATATAAATGTTTTATATTGATTTTCTTTTCTCATCTGCAGCCTCCTGATGAGGACACAACACTGCTGGGGCCACAGAACTGTTGGCTGATGAGACGTTCATGGGTCATGAAATGGGTCAAATGCAGATGACAAAGTAAATCTAACACTGCACTGGAGGAGCGCTGACCCAGACTCCTGCCCCTGATCAGGTATGAGGCATGTTGCTGTAACCGTGCTGAACTTGGCCGTGCAAAGCCCAGTTTGGTTGCAGGAATAACCCGTCTGTGTTCGTCTTTGATTGTCGTACAGTTTATCTGCATTGTGTTGTGAACAAATGGCCAGGACACGGTGCCTCTTTTGTGGTTTTAATCTGCATGAAACAAAATATGTACTGGTCAGGATCCCACGGCTCAACACGCGAGCAGCTCTACAGGGAGAGCAAGTCACATTAGCATCTAAAAGTTAGCTTCTGTCACGACATGTGCAATGGTCCATTACTGTGTAATAACTCATTCATTGTACAAAATAGTAGTTTGTAAATGTCCAAAATGACATAAACAGGGTGTACAACTGGACAGTCATCATATAATGAATAATTAAACAGCAATACATGATTTTTACTGACAGAGCCTCGTGTCCATCTCTCATGAACTGACAACAAGCTCACGGCGCCAGGGGCACTCATCACTAGAGGGCGCTACTCAACCAACATGCATTAGCCCAATAACAGTAATGACAAGTGGAATCCAACACCATGTAATCTCCGTTACATTGCTTTATTACTTCAGTAATAATAAGGGCTGGAAATTAATCCTGCTCATATCGAAATCTAAATTGTGAAAATACACATTTCTCAAATGTGTGGGATTCCTCTATTATTTCAGATGTTTTCGATTTATCTAAACGGCCTTTGGATCTGAATGTATATACACTGAACCAAATGTTCCTGTAATAGTTTAGTAGTTTTCTTAATGTGTGTGTCATTACAGGTTTTCACTCTGCAGGACAGGACTTTGATCAGTCAGACATAAGGCCCATTCTGCTCTTCCTCCTCCAGAAGACAAGGGACACATCACACTGAGTGGTCCAAGTGCACTGGGTCATGTCTCCACTGTCCATGCTGACTGTAGAAGACCTGTGGGGTCTCTGGTTGCATCAGGCCTCCCTCCTGCACGTGCTGCTGCTGTCCCTAATGTGTCCTAACAGTGATGTTTAGGTTTAACTTCTAATTTCAGCACAAGTAAAATAGTCAAATGGTAGTTTCTTTGCATCTTAGCAGAGGAGCACCTAAACATCTTAATCACTGAGGAAGTGTCCCATGATAAATGTGGCCTTATATGACCTTAACAAGTGTGTGAGACAAAACTGAAAACATCATTTGCTCATATGTTTATTTGAATGTTTTTCAGTCTATACTGACATTTGAATCATGGTGAAATGTGCCACTTATTTGATGTCTCTTTTGATAGTAACTAATTACATGTACTATAAGAATGTACTATTGTACTGCAGTTAAGCAGTGGTAATCCACCTGATCATATTTTACAAAGATAATTTGTTCATTTTGGACTGTCACCTGCTTCAGCAAAAAGGGAACAGGATTTGAGAGTTCACTGACATACAGCTGTTTTTACTCACCTATTATTGCATTGAATGTGTGTAATGGGTTCAATGTTTGACTTTTCACATCAAGATAAAGTATTTCCAGAAGTTCCTTTGAATGTTTAATAAACCATCTTTTCTCAAAGGAGAGGTGTCTTTCTTTATAAACTGATTTAAATGCATTCCCTGTATAAATGTAATCCTTGGTCAATATAAAAATATTTAATGATAATAATAATTAAAAATGCAAATCTCCTCACTCATCAGGACCTTCAGAAGCTGCAGCCTTTGAATTGGGACACAGCTAATGTGTTAAAGCCTCAGACACAGCAGTGCGTACAGTTAGCATCACACCCTCAGGGAGTGTTGGTAGTATCAGTGCAGACATTAGGATCCACAGGGAGTCTAACCCACAACCTCCTCGGTGAGGGGAGGAGACAGGCTAACCACTCTGCCACTCATGTCCTCAGTGTGTGAACGAATCTGAGCCGATTCACCTTTGTCCAACATCTGAGGACACGTCTGTCCCACTTTAGGACAGAGTATCACCTGGTTCAGTCCTGGTTTAGTCCTGGTTCAGTCCTGGTTTGGTCCTGGTTTAGTCCTGGTTTAGTCCTGGTTTGGTCCTGGTTTAGTCCTGGTTTAGTCCTCAGTTCAGCTCTATCTCTATAACAACATGTTTCCAAAAGTGCCCAAACCAGTTCAGGTATTTCCTCTAATCAGAGACCAGAGCCAGAACTATAACCAGACCAGAGACCAGAGCCAGGACTATAACCAGACCAGAGACCAGAGCCAGGACTATAACCAGACCAGAGACCAGAGCCAGGACTATAACCAGACCAGAGACCAGAGCCAGGACTATAACCAGACCAAAGACCAGAGCCAGGACTATAACCAGACCAGAGACCAGAGCCAGGACTATAACCAGACCAGAGACCAGAGCCAGGACTATAACCAGACCAGAGACCAGAGCCAGGACTATAACCAGACCAGAGACCAGAGCCAGGACTATAACCAGACCAAAGACCAGAGCCAGGACTATAACCAGACCAGAGACCAAAGTTCAGACACAAAAATGAGACAAACTAAATCAGATCTGAAGAAGCTGCAGGAAACACAAACTGAGAATCATTTTATTTTGTCACAGAAACTTTTGTCACTTCAGACTCACAGTGGGAAGAGGAAACAACTTTTACTCAAGTAAAAGTACTTTTACTCAAGTAAAAGTACTTTTACTTCAGTACAAATATTACTTAAGTAGGAGTAAAAGACATTTGACATTTTTAAAACCAAATGACACTTTTTAAA
>CM057090.1:1454972-1517472 GCA_029959045.1 Taenioides sp. WSHXM2023
GGTTCATCCGATGGGCTCACGTTTAACACACACCCAGTGAATATGGGTCAGATGCAGATTTGTTTTGTAACACAGTGAGCTTTTGGGTTTAGATACTTTGCAGCTGATGTCAACAACATTCCCTGGGGTGTGATGCTAACTGGAGGCTCTGCTCTGTCTGAGGCCCTGTAAGACTTTACTCTGAGTTTTATTTTAACACAGTCTGACCTGAAAGACCTGACTGATCTGAACTCCAGCAGGTGAGAGGATCTGAGCTGCTAAACGAGTCCCTCTAAATCACATGACAGTCCCAAGCTAGCATTAGCATTAGCATTAGCATTAGCCAACAGTTTTTCAGTGAGTCGCCCTCACCTTGTTGTCATAGGTTTAATAGCTCAGATCATTTCTGTCGATGCTTTGCAGTGACATCACGCTGGGGGTGTTCTGCGTGTATCTCTATGGTGGAAGGGTTTGGAGTTACCATGGAGACACAATGTGCACATTAGTAAACACAGACAAATACGTTTAAACTCAATAAAAAATACAAAATGGATTTGAAGAGCACATTTTCAGGAGCCTGTGATCAGTCCAAGCGTTCATGGTCCTGTTTAGGAGTTTGATTTTTAACTGAAAGATGAGAGTAACAAACTGAAAAAGTGTTGGCTAATGCTAATGCTAAAACTAAGGCTAGCCTGTGACTGTAATGTTCTTTAGAGGGACGTGTTTAACAGCACAGATCAGCTCACCTGTTGGAGTTCAGATCAGTCAGTTGTTTCTGCTCAGTTTGTGTTAAAACAAAACTCAGATTAAAGTCTAACAAAGCCTCAGACAGAGCAGTGCCTACAGTTAGCATTACACCCTCAAAGAACATTGACAACATCAGCTGCAAAGTATCAATAGTACTGAGTAAATAAGTAAAGTATTAAGAGTATTATGTGGTGTCCAGTGCAGTGATGCCGGTGCAGTCCACGTTGTCTGGGTCTCGGTCCGGTCCGGTCCAGGCCCTGATCACTCAGTCCGACGGGAAGACCTTTGAGGAGCTGCGTTCTGAGTGTCTCCAGAGGGGGACGCTGTTCCAGGACCCGGACTTCCCCGCGGAGGACGCATCACTGTTCTTCAGCGAGAGTGTCCCCATCAACTTTGAGTGGAAGAGACCCAAGGTACAGGACCAGGACCAGGACTGGACCAGGACTGGACAAGGACAGGACCAGGACTGGACCAGGACAGGACCAGGACTGGACTAGGACTGGACCAGGACAGGACCAGGACAGGACCAGGACAGGACCAGGACTGGACCAGGACAGGACCAGGACAGGACCAGGACTGGACTAGGACTGGACTAGGACAGGACCAGGACTGAAGTAGGACTGGACCAGGACTAATCTGGACTGAACTGAGACTAAGGTGGGACTGAACCAGGACTACACCAGAACTGGACCAAGATTAAAGCTTATTATTCCTCATTAGTTTTGGTACTTTACTGTGTGTACTCTTCGAAGTATTAGTACTGCATCACTATTGTATCAGTATTCAATTAGTACTGCATCAGTACTGCATTAGTACTTCATCAGTACCGCATTAGTACTTTATCAGTACTGCATTAGTACTGCATTAGTACTGCATTAGTATTTTATCAGTGCTGCATTAGTACTTCATCAGTACTGCATTTCATTGAAAATGAAATGTATTTTCTGTCCTTCTGTCCTCTGTAGGACGTCCTGTGCTGTCAGTGTTTCTCTGAAGTGTCTCACTGTTTGTTGTGTCTGATGACGAGAGTTTGGCGTTTTTGTTTAAATGTGACGTTTTCATCTGGCTCAGTTTGTTTTAAAAGTCTGGGACCTCCGTAAGAGGACACTTTACACTTTACAGTTTAAACTTTACACTTTACACTTTACTGTTTAAACTTTACACTTTACACTTTACACTTTATGTTTGATGTGTGATCTGCTTATCGTTTCATGGTCCTAAACCCACACGGCTGGACACAAACTAAATGATGCATGACACTAAATAAGTAAAATAAACTAAGTACTGCATCAGTACTGCATCAGTACTTTATCAGTACTGTATCAGTACTACATCAGTACTTTATCAGTACTTTATCAGTACTGCATCAGTACTGCATTAGTACTGCATCAGTACTTTATCAGTACTGCATCAGTACTGCATTAGTACTGCATCAGTACTTTATCAGTACTGTATCAGTACTTTATGAGTACTGTAGTACTGTGGTATGTGAGCTGTTCTATTGACACAGTTTTGTTGTTGAACTGGTTTTGCTTTAATCACCTCCAAATATTTACGGTACATTTACGACTCACCTTTCACTGCGCACGCCACAGAGTACTCTGAGAATACTGTAGTAACTTTCAACTATTACTGCTACTACTGCTACTAATACTACTAATACTACTACTACTACTACTACTGCTGCTGCTACTACTACTACTACTGTTACTACTACTAGTATTGCTGCTACAACTACTGCTACTACTACTACTACTACTACTACTACTACTACTACTACTATCTGACACACAGAGAGGGAGGGCATCTGTGTTTATAGCGGGGTCAGCTGCCTTTGACATGATTGTGTGAGTGATTTCTTTATCCTGCGTCTCTCACTCACACACCTGTCTCTGGGTGTGTGAGCGGTTCATACCTGAGCCGTTTGTTCATACCTGAGCCGTTTGTTCATACCTGAGCAGTTCGTTCATACCTGAGCAGTTCGTTCATACCTGAGCAGTTTGTTCATACCTGAGCAGTTCGTTCATACCTGAGCAGTTTGTTCATACCTGAGCAGTTCGTTCATACCTGAGCCGTTCGTTCATACCTGAGCCGTTCGTTCATACCTGAGCCGTTTCTTCATACCTGAGCTGCCTCTGTGTGGGTGGAGCTCTTTAAAATGTGAAGAATGCACCACACCTCTCATAGTTCATGACACCATCAGGTGTGGTGCATTCTTCACATTTTAATACTGCTCCTGTGATGTCATCTTAAAGGGACTTTACCATGAAACGACCTGAGCTCTCACTGGCCCCGTCTCATTCCTCTTTCCTCGCTTCCTTCTCCTTGATTCCTCTCCTGGATTCTGCAGGAAGTGGGTGAGGAAGTCCCGCCCACAGAGGAGACACAGGGAGGAGAGAAGATCTAAACTCCTCACTGAGACCAAGAAAGTTTGATTCTTTTCTCTGGCGTCTGTTCCTGAAGCCTCCTCAGGTTTACTCCTTCACTCCTTCACTCTGTGGTTTTCATTTGATTGACAGCTGAAAAATGGAGGATGGAGGAGAGGAAACGAGGAGAAGGAAGCGAGGAAAGAGAAATGAGACGCGGCCGCTGGTACACAGGGACTCCCTAAACTCTGGGCATTTTGTTCGGGGGCAGGGCTTAGCGTTCCATGTCAACCAAAGATAACTAAGTGCTGTGTTTAGAGAAGAAGGAGCTCCTTTCAGAATGATCAATGCAATGTATCAACCTCAGCTGATATTGAATATTGGCAGATACTTAAATCCAGTATCGGAATTCTGGAACAGGAAAACTGGAAAATCTGGATTGGTGCATGATAATTTTAGGTCTAAATTAATCTTTATCTTGTCAAAATGTTTTTTTAGACCTGCAGCTCAGGTGAGGAGGAAAACACAGTTTTAAAGAGGGTTGCCATGGTTGCAATAGAATCTTAAGTCCCGCCCCCAGACACAATCCTGAGTTTTTATAAAGTTACTGCAATCACCTGTGTCCCCAGAGCGTCACCTGCAGACAGAGACACCGAGAGACAGAGACACAGAGACACAGAGACAGAGACAGAGAGACACAGAGACAGAGAGACACAGAGACAGAGAGACACAGAGACAGAGAGGCACAGAGACACAGAGACACAGAGAGACAGAGACACAGAGACACAGAGAGACAGAGACACAGAGACACAGAGAGACAGAGAGACAGAGAGACACAGAGACACAGAGACACAGAGACACCGAGACACAGAGACAGAGAGACAGAGACGCAGAGACACAGAGAGACAGAGACACAGAGAGACAGAGACACAGAGACGCAGAGAGACAGAGACACAGAGAGACAGAGACACAGAGACACAGAGAGACACAGAGACACAGAGACACCGAGACAGAGAGACAGAGACACAGAGACACAGAGACAGAGAGACAGAGACACAGAGAGACAGAGAGACAGAGACACAGAGAGACAGAGACACAGAGAGACAGAGACACAGAGACACAGAGAGACACAGAGACACAGAGACACCGAGACAGAGAGACAGAGACACAGAGACACAGAGACAGAGAGACAGAGACGCAGAGACACAGAGAGACAGAGACACAGAGAGACAGAGACACAGAGACACAGAGACGCAGAGATACAGAGACACAGAGACACAGAGAGACAGAGACACAGAGAGACAGAGACACAGAGACACAGAGAGACACAGAGACACAGAGACACCGAGACACAGAGACGCAGAGAGACACAGAGACACAGAGACACTGAGACACAGAGACGCAGAGAGACAGAGACGCAGAGAGACAGAGACACAGAGACAGAGACATACAGACATAGAGACAGAGACACGTCCTGTGTTTGTCTCAGTCTCAGTTTATGGACAGGCTCATGTGAAGCTCAGAACCTCCAGAATTCCCTCCCTGAGCTGCAGAGGCTGCACTAGCACTGACTCTGGGGTTTAGGGAGTGACGTTCAGATCAGAGACATTTTAGGTTTAAACACACTGGATTTCAGCTTTGAACCAGCAACCCACATGAGAGAGTCATGTGATGCTCATTCTGCGTTCTGATTGGAGAATCGACTTATAAATCGAGATTATAAAATAAAAATGTGACATCACGTTCAGTGTTTTTGTCATTCAGAAGAAATCAGAATTCGAATACTTAATAGTAAAATCTCTATTTGATTTGAATGTGTTTACCTCATACTGAGACACAGGCAGGTCACAAAAACAGGAACATGGGAGGGCATCTGACAGAGATATAGGAGGACGGGAGGGCATCTGACACACTTCTAAACCTGGTTGTTTTGCAGGAGCTGTGTGCTGACCCCCAGTTCATCGTAGGAGGTGCAGACCGCACAGACATCTGCCAAGGACAGCTGGGTATGTCACCGCTCGTCTCCATGGAGATGCGACTGCTTTGTCTGGAATGTCCCACAGTATGGCATTAGACTTAAATGATCTTGCATTTATTCGGTTACAGGTGTTTTTGTTGCTTTTAGAGTTTCCTGAACAAACATTGCGTTCTTTCATGGTGCCATCTCCGGTTTGTTTCCATGGAGATACATACTTTTAATGTCATACTCTGTAAAATTCCAGGTCCTGGTACTGTCTACTACTTGAGTCCTGGTTTAGTCCTAGTTTAGCCCTGTTTAGTCCTGGTTTAGTCCTAGTTAAGCCCTGGTTTAGTGCTGCTTTAGCCCTGGTTGATTATTTGAGCTGCAGCTGACAGAGGAGGATTACATTTTCAGTCTGTTGTTGTTTTTAGACGAAGGCGTTTCCGGATCTTTTAAGCCCAAACTCGGACTCTGCCCTTTAACCTGACACACTGAGCCGGCTCAAATAACTCCGGTTTAACTCAGGGTCAGTCCCAGGGTCAGTCCCAGGACAAAGATGGAGTCCCTGCCTATAGTTCAGCAGGTCTAGTCCTGGTATTTTCTCTGATTAAGTTCAGAGAAAATGATGAGACTGCTGCTGATTCAGTCCTGATTCAGTCCTGGTTTAGTCCTGATTTAGTCCTGGTTTAGTCCTGGTTTAGTCCTGGTTTAGTCCTGGTTCGGTCCTGGTCTGACACTGGTCTCTTGTAGGGGACTGTTGGCTGCTGGCTGCTATTGCGTCTCTGACCTTAAAGAAGGACGCTCTGGCTCGGGTTGTTCCTCATGACCAGGACTTCGGACGCAGATACGCCGGAATCTTCCACTTCCAGGTGAAACTCCCAATCTTGTATTTTTATTTTAGAACATAAAGGTCCTATATTATTATTATATCACACAAAACGGACTCTTATGAGCTTTTAGCCATGTTCTAACGCTGTTCCCTCCTCAAAAACAGACTTGGAGTTGTGTTTTGTTTCATTCACATGTTTGAGTTATTCTTTATTATTAGTCTGTCATCTGTCTGAGCCTCCATTTCTGTTCAAAGATGGATTGTCTTTTTTAACAAAAACAGTAGCGAGAACTGCAGTGAGCATTAAATTGGAGAAACAAAACACACTTCACAAGAGGATGAACCAACACAGACGAGAGAGCAGCACGGGACCTCAGTCTGCCATACATCTCCACCTAAAAGGACCTCAGTCTGCCGTACATCTCCACCTAAAAGGACCTCAGTCTGCCGTACATCTCCACCTAAAAGGACCTCAGTCTGCCGTACATCTCCACCTAAAAGGACCTCAGTCTGCCGTACATCTCCACCTAAAAGGACCTCAGTCTGCCGTACATCTCCACCTAAAAGGACCTCAGTCTGCCGTACATCTCCACCTAAAAGGACCTCAGTCTGCCGTACATCTCCACCTAAAAGGACCTCAGTCTGCCGTACATCTCCACCTAAAAGGACCTCAGTCTGCCGTACATCTCCACCTAAAAGGACCTCAGTCTGCCGTACATCTCCACCTAAAAGGACCTCAATCTGCCGTACATCTCCACCTAAAAGCCACAGGCCACTCCTTTGAGGACAGTGAGGTCCAGATCTTGGCCAGAGAAAAGAACTGGTTTGAGAGGAGGAGTTAAAGAAGCTATTTTTGTCAAGAAAGAGAATCCTTCCTTGAACAGAAATGCTCAGACATCATCTCACTCCTGTTTGCAGCTGGTCCGTGTGCCATTCGTTCTTTTGAATTTCAATTAAGAATGAAAAACAATAAGTTTGTTATTTCATTATTCCATTTTGGTGTCAAACAAAAAAACAGATTTTGACCTCTATTTCCAATACTTAATTTAAAGTTTATTTCAAATAACGCCAATCAAAACAGTCTCGGTGCCTATTTCAATTTTGATATTTTATTCTCTTTGGTTTACTTGCCCTGAAAGTTCTGCTGTTAGAAGGACTTACCTGAAAAATCGTTGCAATTTTGTGGACAAACATTTCCTCTTCTTTTATAGCGACGCATCAACTTTCACGTCTTAGAAAGAAACAGGCAGCAGCTCGGAGATAAACTCCTTTGTCCAGCTGACACTGATTTCACACACGGCGCGTTAAGCAGCAGAACTTCTGGAGCGTAGAAACCAGAGAGAATGAAATCAAAAATTAAAACAGGCACGATGACTGTTTTTTGATTGGGGTTATTTGAATAAACTTTAAATTAAATATTGGAAATAGAGGTTGAAATCAGTTTTTTGTATTTGACACTAAAACAGAATAATGAAATAATAAACTGTTTTCCCATTTTATTGTGTTTCGTTCATAAATTCAAAAGAACGACTGGACCACAGCTCCATCCTCAGACCTAAATCGAAACAAAGAAAACAGTAGTGAGGCCTGAAGCTCAGAGGTGTGAAGTCTTCAGTGTGTTTCAGTGAGATGAGAAGTCTAACCTGTCGTACCTTCAGTTCTGGCACCATAACAAATGGCTGGACATCGTGGTGGACGACAGACTCCCGACGGTCAGAAACCAGCTGGTCATGCTCCACTCGGCCTCCAACAACGAGTTCTGGAGCGCGCTGCTGGAGAAGGCCTACGCCAAGTGAGTGCCGCAGTGGTGATCCTGCCTCCTCCCTGCAGTGAGGAGGTTGTGGGTTCGACTCCTGAACTGTCTGAGTGTGTGTGCTTGTTCTCCCTGTGTCACTGTCAGAGGGGGTAGAGTATCCAAAAATTGTACTTTTGTAAGAGTAACGTTACTTCAAAATAATATTAGTCCAGCACAAAGTAGTGGCCCAAGAAATAACTCAAGTAAAAATAAAAAAGGAAGCGCAACTTTTACTCAAGTAACAGTAAAAGTATGCGGCTAGAAAA
The DNA here is from genome assembly GCA_029959045.1 of Taenioides sp. WSHXM2023. Classification (NCBI taxonomy): domain Eukaryota; kingdom Metazoa; phylum Chordata; class Actinopteri; order Gobiiformes; family Gobiidae; genus Taenioides; species Taenioides sp. WSHXM2023. Next base: position 1,462,915 of record CM057090.1, read on the forward strand.
GTACTAGTACTCTGAAAAGTACAATTTCTTTAAAGTTACTGAAGTAAATGTTACTGAGTACTGCCCACCTCTGGTCATAGCGGCAGTTGAAGGTTGTGGGTTAGACTCCTGCTGTGAGCGGCAGAGTGGTTAGCCTGTCTCCTTCCCTCAGTTGGAGGTTGTGGGTTAGATTCCTGGTGGCAGAGTGGTTAGCCTGTCTCCTCCCCTCAGTTGGAGGTTGTGGGTTAGATTCCTGGTGGCAGAGTGGTTAGCCTGTGCTTGCTGCAGGTTACATGGGAGTTACGAGGCGCTGAAGGGGGGCAGTACGATGGAGGCCATGGAGGACTTCACTGGAGGAGTGGGAGAAAACTACGACCTGAAGTCTGCTCCAAACGACCTGTTCAACATCATGAAGAAAGCCCTGGACAGAGGCTCCATGATGGGCTGCTCCATCAATGTAAGAACTACTACTAGTACTACTACAACTACTACTACTACTACTACTACTATTACAAACGACTTGTTCAAAATCATGAAGAAAGCCCATCAATATAAGAACTACTACTATACTACTACTAATAATACTACTCTACTAGTACTATTTCTCTGTGTAAATATTGTGAGTATTTTCCACCTCTGCTTTGAGATTTGATAATATATTTGTATATTTGTACAGATCACGAGTTCGGCCGAGTCTGAGGCACGCACCACCACCGGCCTGGTGAAGGGACACGCCTACTCCATCACCGGACTGGAGGAGGTACCACGTTTTCCACATCAGTCTCTTTGTTTATACAGACCAGGACTATTTAAGAACATTTATACATTTGTGATATAGTTTAGGCTTAAAGCTTTCATATTACACAAACCTGACTCCAGTAGCTTTAAGCCATGTTCTAATGTCGTTACCTCCTCAAAATCAGACCTGGAGTTGTGTTTTGTTTTATTTTTTGAGTTTGAGTAACACTTTATTGTTCGTCTGTCTACATCTCCAAAGCTCCAAATACTCTGTTCCACTTTGTGATTGTGGTAGTTTCAAGTGAACAGCTCCTTTTACCTTTACTTCAGTCGAGATGGGAAATGCCAGGGCTGAAATTATTCAAATGATTCTAGTGAAGATATATGGAGTTTAAAAACACAGTGGAGCACTTCCTGTATCACCACATGGTGGAACAGAGTGTTTTCTGTTTGAGAGAAAAACTCAGCCTAAATCTGCATGAATGAAACAAAACACAACTCCAGGTATTATGAACCTTGTGGGAACTTTAATGTTGCACAACTAATTTCATTTCATTTCATTATGTAAAAAATATTTATGAATTTGCTCTTTGATTTTGAATGATTTGAAGTGCATTTTTCATATATGACGGACATGTTTTTGGTAAATGTGATATATGTGATATACGTGTGATATACATGTTATCCACATGTTATCCACATGTGATATACATGTTATATACATGTTATATACATGTTATATACATGTTATATACATGTGATATACATGTTATCCACATGTGATATACATGTTATCCACATGTTATCCACATGTGATATACATGTTATATACATGTTATCCACATGTTATATACATGTTATCTACATGTTATCTACATGTTATATACATGTTATATACATGTGATATACATGTTATCCACATGTTATATACATGTTATCTACATGTTATCTACATGTTATATACATGTTATATACATGTGATATACATGTTATCCACATGTTATCCACATGTTATATACATGTTATATACATGTTATCTACATGTACATGTTTGGTCCGTGTGCAGGTGGAGTACCAGGGCCGTAAAGTGCGTCTGATCCGGATCAGAAACCCCTGGGGTCAGGTGGAGTGGAACGGGCCCTGGAGCGACAAGTGAGAGACTAAACCCACTTTTATTTAAAACTATTATAATACACATGTTATAACGTGTGATATTCATGTTGTCATGAAGCTTTCAAATTTCTAACTCAGTTTTCAAAGTTATAATTATTTGGAGACAATCATTTTACTTTTCGTTTCTTTCCAAAATAGAAAATGTTGTTTGTTTTTCCTTCAGCTCCAGAGAGTGGAACTACGTGGACCGAGCCGAGAAGACCAGGATCCTCCAGAACTCCACCGACGACGGAGAATTCTGGTAAGAAACACAGAAACATACGATAACTTAAAAAACATTTTATACTTTTTATTGCCCGGTTGGACACGGCCAGCAGATGTAACATACGTCGAGATAAAAGACGTACAATTATACCAAATCATTTCTTCATTTTCCCATGTTTTAAAGTTGTTCCTCATCAAAAATACGCCTGAAGAGGTTTTAGGTCATCCATGCGTGTTTGGGTAATCCTCAAAGGATTTTATTGTCAGTGTCATCGAAAAACAACACAATTATGTTTAGAGCATCAAACACTGCATAGTTTTGATGTGCAATACTAAATGTGCAAGACTCCAGGGCCGGATTCAAACCCTCCTTATGGTTAGGAGTACGAGTCTGTACGAGGCTCCGCCCACAAGCAAAACCATGAGACAAAACTGAACACAGCAACATGACAAACCTGATGTGATGTGCAGGAGTTTCATTAGTGCGACGCACACTGAGTGTGTTGTGATAGTGCTCTGAAGGGGGAGCGACTTAGGGAAGATGATGCCAGAAGTGAAAGTGAAACTTATAAAACATGTTAAAGTTTTGTTTTCGGCAAATATAGTTTTCAAAACAATGAAAGGAACATGGTGTGTGTTTGTGACAGTGTGTGTTTGTGACAGTGTTTGTGTGTGTGTTTGTGTGTTTGTGTCAGTGTTTGCATCAGTGTTTGTGCGTGTGTTTGTGTGTTTGTGACAGTGTTTGTGCGTTTGCAGGATGGAGTTTGAGGACTTTAAGCGAAACTACGACACGGTGGAGATCTGTAACATGACGCCCGACGCCCTGAACGACGACACCAAACGCCAGTGGGAGGTCAACCTGTTCGAGGGCAGCTGGATCAGGGGCGCCACCGCTGGAGGCTGCAGGAACTACATCGGTCAGACACAACAAGATGAATATAGATATAAAGACAGACAGACAGACAGATACACAGAAGGATAGAAGGATAGAACAGACAGAAGGATAGATAGGATAATAATATTGTGAATGTTGTGTGTATTTCAGACACGTTCTGGACAAACCCTCAGTTCCAGCTTCAGTTGGTGGATGCAGACGATGACGATGACGTGTGCAGTGTGGTCATCGCTCTGATGCAGAAGAACAGAAGAAAACTCCGCAAACAGGGGCTGGACCTGGAGACCATCGGCTTCACTGTCTATGATGTCAGACTCTCATGTTTAAGTCCTCAAAATGGCGCCTTTAACAACTTTAATAATAAGGATAAGAGTTCTGTCATATTAGACGGGTTTTGGTGCTGAGTGATTTCATTTGATTTTGCACTAAAAATACTCTCAGGAGAAGAAAGAGATCATAGCAGTCTATCCTTAAAGTCCTTAAAAAACACAGTAATTGAAGACAAGAGGGATTCTGCAGTGATGTGAGGTCAAGCGTTTGTATTTATCGCTGTATTTGGCGTGTCCAGGCCCCAGACGACACTGACCAGGCGGGGAAGGACTTCTTCCGGTACCACGCCTCCAAAGCTCGAAGCCGCACCTACATCAACATGAGGGAGGTCGCCGAGCGCTTCACTCTGCCCCCAGGACGCTACCTCCTCGTGCCCACCACCTTCCAGCCACATCAGGAGGCCGACTTCATCGTCAGGATCTTCTCCGAGAAAAAGGCAGATGCACTGTACGCATTTACACAAAACATCTACAGTATTTAGACATGTTTAAAGACGCTGTACCTGATTTTTACTGTCTTAAAAACACCAAAAAAAACAAAACACAACTGGCTCATGTTAAACAGTTTGCAGTGGTCCAAAAAAAAGTGTTGTTATGATACATTTCAAATACTAAGGTACTAAGGAACAGACTTGATACTCAAAACTGATTCTGATCCCACAATAAAAAAAACACTCTTTAGACTTTCTTTCCTATTGCCATGTGTCCTTATATCTGTGTAATCTCTCAGTGGTCCAGGTAGGTTCCATAGCGGTCCAGGTCTAAACCAGGTCTAAACCAGGTCTAAACCAGGTCTAAACCAGGTCTAAACCAGGTCCATGGGTGTACACTAGTCTCTTTGCTCTTATACTTATTCTGATCCAGCTCTAGTTCGTTCTAAACACATTCAGGGAAGGTTCTGCTCTGTCCTGTCAGTGGGACTGGAGACAAGTAGGTGGTGGACTCTCTATCAGCAAAGTGACACAGTGCAGCTTTAATTGAAACGTCTTGTTTCCACAGAGAGATGGGGGCCAAAATCGACGCGGATCTGCCAGAGGTAAGAAGATGGAAATTCTTATGGAAATGGCGTAATGTATAAAATGGACCTTCATTAAGTCGTTACTATGACTGCAAATAAACTAACGATTGTTTTGTCAGTGGATTAGTCAAAGATTTCTGGAGGACTAAAGGGCAGAGTGAGGGAGGGGGGCACTGTGTAACTTGGTGGACGGTCCGTCAACTTCTTGTTTCCATGGCTACGTCACTGATCTGCCTGGAATGTCCCACAGTGTGACATTAAACAGCTCTACTTTACATTTATTCAATCACAGGTGGTTTTAGAGCTCAAAAATCCCTAGAAAAACAGACATTCTGACTGTGAGCGGGGTCGCCTCTCCACAGATCTGACCTGTAACTTGGTCTGGTTTGGTCTCCATGGAGATAGAAAGGTTTAATGTCATACTGTGGAACATTCCAGACAAAGCAATAACATCTCCACGGAGAAAAGCGTTTGACAGACCCTCCACCAGAAAAGTTACACAATGCAGCTTTAAATATTCTTCTTCTCCTTCTTCTTCTTCTCTTTCTTCTTCTTCTCCTCCTTCTTCACCTTCTCTTTCTCCTTCTTCTTCACCTTCTTCACCTTCTCTTTCTCCTCCTTCTTCACCTTCTCTTTCTTCTTCTTCTCCTCCTTCTTCACCTTCTCTTTCTCCTTCTTCTTCACCTTCTTCACCTTCTCTTTCTCCTCCTTCTTCACCTTCTCTTTCTCCTTCTTCTTCACTTTCTTCACCTTCTCTTTCTCCTCCTTCTTCACCTTCTCTTTCTCCTTCTTCTTCACTTTCTTCACCTTCTCTTTCTCCTCCTTCACCTTCTCTTTCTCCTTCTTCTTCACTTTCTTCTCCTTCTCTTTCTCCTTCTTGTTCTTCTTAAAGGTGATCTGTGCGTCTCATATCTCTGTTTGTGTTCAGCCTCCGATGCCGAGCGCTCCAGAGGAAGAGACGGACGAGGAGAAGTTTTTGAGGAAACTGTTTGAGCAGCTGGCTGGTTCTGTAAGGAGCCCAGACACTTCACGGCACGTTACATCCACGTGCTTTCATTTCAATATTTATGTTTTTGTGTTCAACCAGGACCAGGCCATCGACGTGTACGAACTGCAGGAAATGCTCAACGGAGTCCTGAGCAGAAGTAAGAACCGAAACGATTTTAAGACCAAAATATAAATTCATAAATGTGTTAAAGCTGCATTGTGCAACTTTTCTAGTTTTCTCCATGGGGATGTTATTGTTTTGTCTGGAATGTTCCGCAGTGTGGCTTTAAACCTTTCTATCTTCATGGAGACCAAACCAGACCAGGTTCCAGGTCAGATCTGTGGAGAGGCGACCCAGCTCACAGTCAGAATGTCTGTTTTTCTAGGTATTTTTGAGCTCTAAAACCACCTGTAATTGAATAAATGTAAAGTAGAGCTGTTTAATGTCACACTGTGGAACATTCCAGGCAGAGCAATGACGTATCCATAGAAACAAGCAGGTGACGGACCCCCAAGCTAAAAGTTACACAGTGCAGCTTTAAGTTATTGTGTGTTTTATTTACAATATCATTAAAAACGTCTAAATCCTGCTGGAAAATTCAAACGGCAGAGAAAAACATGGATTAAAACCATATGAAATGAATAATATTGTTATTGGTTTGTCTGGAATGTTCCCTAATATGACATTAAACATGTCTGTCACCATGGAGACGAGCAGGTGACATCACTAGGGCAGGTTACAGGTCAGATCTGTGGGGAGGCGACCCAGCTCACAGTCAGAATGCAATGTATTTAAATGTATTTTTTAAGCAGTAAAACACCTGTAATTGAAAAAAAAAAAAAAAAAATGCAAGATAGATAAGAAAGATAAGTGGTGGAACATTCCAGGCAGTGCATCCACATCTCCATGGAGACAAGCAGGTGGCCGACCTTCCACCAGAAATGTTCCATTGTGCAGCTTTAAATAAAATAAGAGAAAATGTGAATTTGTTTTTCAGGAAAGGAGATCAAGTTTGAGAGTCTGAGCCTTCACACGTGTCACAGCATCATTAACCTCATGGACGTATCCTTACTTTTGTTCCCCATTTTAGATTTTTTTTTTTAGGTTTAAATTTTTACTTCTTGGTTGAAAATTGTGACATCACACCCGGGAATTCCATCACTGTTACTATAGCAACCGTACGGTAACTGGGCCTAAACTGCTCTAAAGTGCACAGAAATTATAATTTGATGAATAAAAACACAAGAAAACACCTTTATTTTATTGAAATCTGAAATATTTAAAGTAACTGAAAAAAGTGATTCTTGCGGGTAAATTGTGATGAACTTCCCAGTGTGATGTCATCAGTGTCTCTCAACACATTTTCATTCACATGTTTAACACAAACCTGCAGATTTAGACTGAGTTCTTCTCTCAGACTGAAAACACTCTGTTCCACCTCATGATGTCATGTGGTAATACAGGAAGTGCTCCACTTGTCACGTTTACATCAGAGCTTTAATTCCGATTAAAAGTAATTTATTTCCGAATAAAAATGAATTCCGCTTTAAAAAGACCAGATAAACACTTAATTCCAGATGAAAATGATTATTCGGAATTAAACTTAATTCCGAATTAAGTGGGTGGTTTATTTTGATTTAAAAGTCGAATTAATTTATTCCTCGATCATGTAAATGTTTATTCTTCTTAAAAATAATTCCGGTCATTCTGCGCTCGTTGGGTCGTTCTTCTGACGCGATGACGCTCTGCGAGATGGCGTCCGGAGCAAACGCTGGTCTGGAACCGAAACATTTATTTTAATAAGTTCGCTGGAAGAAAAACTACAAATAATGAAAAGAGCGGATGGAAAACATAAAAACACAAACCAAACTGAGATGACAAAAAGCCGGTAGCAGCTGAAGTGTCGACGTAAATCTGTTCGTGTCTCTGTCCAATCAGAACCCTTCCCCACCCCCAGACGTTGAGCGGAATTAAATAAAACCGATTTAACGAGTTTTCCATGTAAACCTCAATTCAGAATTATTATTTCCATGTAAACTCGAAGGAGAATATTTTAATTCTGAACTGTTTAATTCAGAATAATTAATTCAGAATTAAAAAACATCCTGTAAACGTGGCCACTGTGTTTTTAAACTCCACACACCTTCACTAGAATCATTTGGATCATTTCAGCCCTGGAATTGCCGATTTCTAACTAACTAAAGAATCTAAATCTAGAATCTTATCAGGCTGTGTTTGCTAATATGTGCACTGTGTCACCATGGTAACTGCTGAACACTCCTCCATAGACATACGTGCAGAAGAACCCTCCAGAATTAGTATTGAATCTGAAATCTACCAATCAGTTACCACCATTTTCGTTTCGTTTCGTTTATTTTTCAAACCCGTCTCCTGTGTGTGGAATTCGAGACTTTCCTAAACCAGGGGCCCTCAGGTGGACAACACTGGGAAAATGGAGTTCCAGGAGTTTAAGGTTTTCTGGGAGAAGATGAAGAAGTGGATTGTGAGTAGAAACATGGTGAAGGGCTGTGGTCCTGCTCACATCTGGAGGATTTGAGGGTCTGGTTCTGTGTTTCAGATGCTGTTTTTATCGTTTGACACTGACCGCTCTGGAAAGATGTCCTCCTATGAGCTCCGCAGTGCTCTCAACGCAGCAGGTGCAGACCAAACACACCCACGCCAGCGTTCATAAACACTCGGAATGGGACAAGATCTTATACCACGTGATCTTACGAGACCAGTTCACATTTTGAGAAGCCGTCGTTCCAAAAAGCAGGGCAAAAATGACCACAAAAGTACTCTAAATATATACAAAATGTTAAGGTCAAAACTGTGAACTGAACGCCACAGTTTATTTATTAACTGATGTCAAAATCTCACCTTGTCTCGATCTCGTGGACCTTATCTCGTGTCTAGTCTCGTCTTGTGAGAATTCTGTCTCGTCCCACCCCTGATAAATACTTAAAGTTTGTATAGAGGATTTTCCAAGGAATGAGAAATCCAGCAACTGTTTGTCCTTTTTGAAATGTTAATGACTCCACCTCCTCCTCCACAGCTCCATAAGTAGAAACACCTCCTCCCGCCTCCTCCACCTCCTCCAGACTCTAGAAATCCTGTTTGTTTACAGCCGGTGCTCGTTCAGAATCGCTGTTGCTGCTGTAACTCTACTGTACGTTTTCAAATGAGAAGCAGAAGTTTCCTGTCCAGAAGTAATTTATCGACCAACGCGTCAGTCTTTAGACCCTTCGTCTGCTTCAGTGACGCCATCGCTGGAAGGAATCTCCAAGAATCACCTTAGTTTGGCTTCGCTCCTTTTCCCCTTCTCTTCTTCTGTCAGCAGCCTCATAAACGGACTTTCTTTTGCGTCTAACTGGTCGTGGATTCTCGTCCGCCATCGCAACAAACTTTGTACAAACTGTGAGGAAGCTACAGTTGGAAAAAGCCGCTAAGAACCGCTGCGTTGGTCGAGTAAACGGCGTCTTGTGTCTGTGGAATGTGTGAGAGGCGAACGTAAACCACGTAATCCCAGCGCGCCGGAGAGTCAGTTACTATAGAAACGTAGAGAGTTTGATTGACGACCAAATAGCCAATAGAAAATGAGGTAGCCTTACCACGTTGACAGTTGATTTTTTTTTTTTCATCATAATTCCAAAAAATCCTCCATACAACCTTTAAACGAATATCAAAACTAGATCCTCATTTTTCACAGGTATCGAGACGAAAAAAGTCCCATTTTCAGGACAGAGTAGAACTTTTCCTGAATGTGTTTAGAACGAACTGGAACTGATCAGAACAAGTATAAGAGCAAAGAGACTAGTGTACACCCATGGACCTGGTTTAGACCTGGTTTAGACCTGGTTTAGACCTGGTTTAGACCTGGACCACTGAGGGATTCCACAGATACAGTGGTGGAAGGTAACGACGTACAGAAGTAAAAGTACGATTTTTAGGTATCTGTACTTTCCTTAAGTACATTTTACAGTGGATACTTTTTACTTTTACTTCACTACATTTGAGAACGTGTATCTGTACTTTCTACTACTTTCTACACTACATTTTATATCTGAACCGAAAAGTAAAAAATACTTTTCTTTATGGTTCTTTATGGACCTTCTGAAAAAGCTGACACTTATTTTTTTAGCATTTAATTTGAGTTTCCACTCACAAAACACAAAAACCAACCAACACAAAAATGAAATCACTTAAAATCAGCTGAATTCTTGATCAAAATCACTATATTTCATCCTTTCATTGTTCTGAGAGTAAATACTTTTTACTCTTTAAGTACATTTTTAAACAGGTACTTTTACTTAAGAAGATTTTTTATGTGATACTTTTACTTAAGTAACTTTTGCCCCTGTGTCAGTACTTTAAGTAAGTACTGACACAGTACTTCATCCAGTACTGCACAGATTTAAGTCCACATGGGAAAAGAAAAGAAAGTACGGCCATTTAATGTGGAAAATCACAGTATTTTGTCTAAAGAAGTTAGTAAAGCAGTAATAGTATCGAAATCGAGAAATTTTAGCATCGTGCCAAAACTCAGTAGCTCAGTTGGAAGAGCGTTTGCCCACTGACCCACTGACAGGTTGGCGGTACGAGTCCAGCTCCCACAGATGAATACTGTCATTGTGTCCTTGGGCAAGACACTTAACCCACCTCGCCCCCAGTGTCTGCGTGAACTGATGTGTGAATGTGTGAGCGGTTCCTTGATGTAAAGTGCTTGAAGGTGCAAAAACGCTGTATAAAAGTGTGACCGTTTACCAGAGCTAAGCCGCTAAACGCCGCATCCCAAACAGGAAGTGATCATGGCCACGCTTCCGGCTCCATCGACTCTGGCTCCAGTTCACTGACATTGGAATGTTTGTAACTGCTGCTGTGAGCCTCGTCATTTTGGTTTTAGAACGTTCATATTAACCCGCTCTACATGATTCTAGGGAGGTTTTTTCACTATTTTGTCCATAAATCAGTTCTTATTCCCTGGCTCCAAATTCGCTCCTAGAACTGCTAGCCTTGGTGAGCTTCATTTGACTGGAGCCGAACGCTGTGGGCGACGTCACGCTCACTTCAGCCGTCTTCTGTTTTCAGTCTGTGATCTCAACTTACGAATTTAAGAGGCTGAGACTGAACTGAAAATGTGCGTCATTATAAACGTTTTCATTTGAAATCCTCTGTATTTTTTCTCAGGGATGAAGCTGAACAACAAACTCTTGGCTCTGCTCGGGCTCAGATTCGCTGATAACAAATACGACATCGACTTTGATGACTATCTCACCTGCATCGTGAGGCTGGAAAACATGTTCCGTACGTCAAACCAAAACACAAAAATACTTCAAATTATTTTTATTATAATTAATTATTTTATATATATACAGGGTGTTTCCAGGCCATGGACAAGGAGAAGAGAGGACGTGTGCGAATGAATATGATACAGGTAAGAATATATGGTACAGAGGAGGACAGAGGTGCAGAGGAGGACAGAGGTACAGAGGAGGACAGAGGTGCAGAGGAGGACAGAGGTACAGAGGAGGACAGAGGTGCAGAGGAGGACAGAGGTACAGAGGAGGACAGTGATACAGAGGAGGACAGTGGTACAGAGGTGCAGAGGAGGACAGAGGTGCAGAGGAGGACAGAGGTACAGAGGAGGACAGAGGTACAGAGGAGGACAGTGGTGCAGAGGAGGACAGAAGTACAGAGGAGGACAGTGGTGCAGAGGAGGACAGAGGTACAGAGGAGGACAGAGGTACAGAGGAGAACAGAGGTGCAGAGGAGGACAGTGGTACAGAGGAGGACAGAAGTACAGAGGAGGACAGTGGTGCAGAGGAGGACAGCGGTACAGAGGAGGACAGAGGTACAGAGGAGAACAGAGGTGCAGAGGAGGACAGAGGTACAGAGGAGAACAGAGGTGCAGAGGAGGACAGACGTGCAGAGGAGGACAGTGGTACAGAGGTGCAGAGGAGGACAGAGGTACAGAGGAGGACAGAGGTACAGAGGAGGACAGAGGTGCAGAGGAGGACAGAGGTGCAGAGGAGGACAGTGGTACAGAGGAGGACAGAGGTACAGAGGAGGACAGAGGTACAGAGGAGGACAGTGGTGCAGAGGTGGACAGAGGTGCAGAGGAGGACAGAGGTGCAGAGGACAGTGGTACAGAGGAGGGACATGTACTTTACTACATAAACATATTTTAACATATTTTTTATTTTATTCTCTGCAGTTCCTCATGTTGTCCATGAATGTTTAAAGCCAAAAGAACTTTAACAGGAGAAAGATTACAACCACATGGTGCAAAAATACAAGCTTTTATTACAATATTTTACATTTATTTTTCGTTTTTGGAGCATAGCACAACTGATGTTAAAATGTGGAAGGGGTAAAAACATTTTCAGAAATAATTTTTGTGTGATAAAGATTTTTTTGACTGTTCTTAAAAATGGAAATAAATTCAAATTGAACTGTGTCTGGTGTGACTGTGTAACAACTGCAGATCAGTGGCTCTGTTTTTTGTTACATCCTACACTTTTTCTTATACGAGGATTCCATAAGGTTTTGGAGAAAATAAAGTTGGACTAAACTCCTAAACTCCGCCCACAGCCACATTTCAAACGGAGCAGCTAAAGTGGGCGGAGGGCTGGGGGTGTAAGGAACAGTGTGATTGGTCGAACAGGTATCCGCTCTTTAAACTCCAGGTGTTTGTATCAGAAACACCTGGATGTAATCAGGGCAGTCATGTGTGATGTCACATAGTACTTGGGCACTTCAGCAAAAGAAAACTGGGCAATACAAATAAAACACCAAATACACAGCTGAGTGAAGTCAAAAAAGCAGATTTAGTGTTTCGTTCCAGTTTAATTGTGTGGAGTTTGCTGTTTCTCCCTGTGTCCAGGCACATGCACCAAACATGTCAAATCCTGAGGCCTCCTGACCAAGAGAAACGCAACATCTGGACATGGGTCCCCGGGTGGTCCATAACATATTATTTTACTTATTTTCCTTATGTTCAGAATATTGGTTTCAAATTTTATTTCCTGGTTGGACGACAGCAACCATAATGTACACCGGGCCAAAACTCCTCTAACGTGCACAGGAATGAATCTGATGAATAAAAATGTAAGAAAACACCTTTGTTTTGTTGATATAAAGTTTTAAAATATCAAGGCAAAGGAGAAATTTAATTTGTCAACTGGACAAAGTTTATTTGGTCGAATACGTTTCTCAGCTCATCCAAGCTGCTTCTTCAGTTCTGGTCAGACGCTGGTGGACACTGCCTTATATCTGCCTGAAGGGGGCGCTAAATACAATGAAATGATCCGAGACTCCCACACCTATTTGTTAACAGTTTCTGTTTGTAGCTCGGCCTGTTGAACTGCCCTGAGTGCGGCTCATATTAGCAGAATCATTCAGACCCTGATGGGAAATACTACAGTAAATATAAACCCGCTCAGCCGGTTAGGGCCTGGCTCCGCTGCGCGCGGCACGGGCTCTGAGTTTCTCAATGGGAAAGTCGATCAGACTGGACTGGGTGCGTTTGGACTCTCGTATCAGGTCTACAGTGAAAATATCTGACTGAACAGGCTTGAATTCACCGTCTGCACAGGCAGGTCACGGCAAACGCGCCTACGCCCACGTAAAGCGCGCGTAGGCGCGTGTCCCTGTCAAAATACACGAGCACAGAGTGTTCCTGGGGCAGTTCTGTGTCGTTTGAAAGAGCCCAGGTCCAGAAAGACGGTCCATTAGTGCTTTGAAATTTACTTTTGAAATCCTCGCGTTTGCCGTGGTCAGCCTGTGCAGACGGTAAACACCAGCCTGTTCCGCTGGTTAGTTTCACTGTAGATCTGTATGGCAAGCCAAAGTGTTCACATACATTTACGCCTATTTGTAACACGTTAACACTTTATTTAACGCGTATTATAAGCTTATTTGACGCGTTAAATTACTGGCGTTAAAAGCGCCGTTGTCCATATAATAATAATCATCTCCTCCCATTGGTTTTCTGGTCAAAACAAACAGACCAGAACAGTCCAGCACAGACCTCCCTGTGCACTGATCTGCCCTGATGCAGGTGAAGTTTTCTCAAACTCCCTGTAGGCCTATAGAGTGTATGCAGTTGACGTCACAGGTTTCCCCTGATCCACTTCCGGCGGTCCAGATCTCCGTAGGCCGCCATAGTAAACACACTGTTCAATTCTAAATTACGCGTCATAAAGTCACAAAATGCCCGAGAAATGTTGTGCCTATCAGTGTTCTCAGACAAGGGACAAAGATAAAAACATTCAGCTGTACAGGATTCCTGCTGAGTCTGATCCTGACCGCAGAAGTAGGTGGATTGCTGCAATTAGACGAGCCCATCTTAAAACTGCTGACAAGCCCTGGGAACCAACCAAACACTCCAGGCTTTGTAGCAGACACTTCATATCAGGTGTGGTTTGATTTGATCTTTACAATTTTACTAGTAGGTCAATCACATTGAGTGGTTTCACATTTGTAAGCAAGAAGACTTAATTACTATTAATACAGTGTAACTATCAGATGTTGCAGTGTTTTTGTATGTTTTTGCACATAACTGTCACTTTATTGGTCTTTATTCACAAAGTTTTAACATATCATTACCTCCGCCAAGGAGATTATGTTTTCGCCTGCGTCTGTCTGTTTGTTTGTTTGTTTGTTTGTTTGTTTGTTTGTTAGCAAGATAACTCAAAAAGTTATGGACGGATCTTGATGAAATTTTCAGGAAATGTTCCTAATGGTAAATCCAACAGATGATTAAATTTTGGTGATGATCCAGAAGAAATCCTGGATTCTGGATCACTTTGAAAATTTCGTTAGCATTGCGTTAAATGGGGCTTGGCGGAGGTCTGCGCTCTCTGAGTGCTTTTCTAGTGTATGTTTGTATTATTATATATTTATTTATTATTAATTTAATGGTTAATAATTAGCCATATGAAAACTATAAATTTATACTCCCCGGTGAAGTGTGATGGGAAATTTATTAGATAGTTGTAAATATCTGGCCACTGAAGGTCTGGGACAGAATCTACCGCTGTTAGGGCTGTAAAACGGACCTGGGGCACACTGTAGGGGTCCGATATGTTCAGATTAGCAAGCTTGTCCTCATATCTTTTCTTCTGATTACTATCTCGGTGATTAGTGAAGTCAGTATGAGTAAAAGACGGCTTTTTGTTGTCACTAGAGCACTGGCGGTCAGACGTGACTAGACCGTCAGTATGGCGGATTGACAACTTCCTGTCACGTGACTGCATACACTCTGTAGGACATGTTCATCACAGCTCTCTGTCCACTGAACCAGGACTAAAGCCTCGTTCAGTCCAGATTCTGGTTTTGTTGTTATTTTAAAATAAAACGAAGCCGAATGAAACATTTGCCGTGTTCATCGTTTCTGCCTGACGAGCTTTGATTTGGATTAGACTCTGTGTTTTGTCTGTGGATTCTGTAGGTGGTGGTGGTGGTGGTGGTAGATGGTCTGTAGGTGGTCTGTAGGTGGTCTGTAGGTGGTGGTGGTGGTAGATGGTCTGTAGGTGGTCTTTAGATGGTCTGTAGGTGGTCTGTAGGTGGTGGTGGTGGTAGATGGTCTGTAGGTGGTCTGTAGGTGGTGGTGGTGGTAGATGGTCTGTAGGTGGTCTGTAGGTGGTCTGTAGGTGGTGGTGGTCTGTAGATGGTCTGTAGGTGGTGGTGGTGGTAGATGGTCTGTAGATGGTGGTAGATGGTCTGTAGATGGTCTGCAGGTGGTCTGTAGATGGTCTGTAGGTGGTGGTGGTGGTGGTGGTAGATGGTCTGTAGGTGGTCTGTAGGTGGTCTGTAGGTGGTCTGTAGGTGGTGGTGGTGGTAGATGGTCTGTAGGTGGTCTGTAGGTGGTCTGTAGGTGGTGGTGGTGGTCTGTAGATGGTCTGTAGGTGGTGGTGGTGGTAGATGGTCTGTAGATGGTGGTAGATGGTCTGTAGATGGTCTGCAGGTGGTCTGTAGATGGTCTGTAGGTGGTGGTGGTGGTGGTAGATGGTCTGTAGGTGGTCTGTAGGTGGTCTGTAGGTGGTGGTGGTGGTAGATGGTCTGTAGATGGTGGTAGATGGTCTGTAGATGGTCTGCAGGTGGTCTGTAGATGGTCTGTAGGTGGTGGTGGTGGTGGTGGTGGTGGTAGATGGTCTGTAGATGGTCTGCAGGTGGTCTGTAGATGGTCTGCAGGTGGTCTGTAGGTGGTCTGTAGGTGGTCTGTAGGTGGTGGTGGTGGTAGATGGTCTGTAGATGGTGGTAGATGGTCTGTAGATGGTCTGTAGGTGGTCTGTAGATGGTCTGTAGATGGTCTGTAGGTGGTCTGTAGGTGGTCTGTAGATGGTCTGTAGATGGTCTGTAGGTGGTGGTGGTGGTCTGTAGGTGGTCTGTAGATGGTCTGTAGGTGGTCTGTAGGTGGTGGTAGATGGTCTGTAGATGGTCTGTAGGTGGTCTGTAGGTGGTCTTTAGATGGTCTGTAGATGGTCTGTAGGTGGTGGTGGTGGTGGTCTGTAGGTGGTCTGTAGATGGTCTGTAGATGGTCTGTAGGTGGTGGTGGTGGTCTGTAGGTGGTCTGTAGATGGTCTGTAGGTGGTCTGTAGGTGGTGGTAGATGGTCTGTAGATGGTCTGTAGATGGTCTGTAGGTGGTCTGTAGGTGGTCTTTAGATGGTCTGTAGATGGTCTGTAGGTGGTGGTGGTGGTCTGTAGGTGGTCTGTAGATGGTCTGTAGGTGGTCTGTAGGTGGTGGTAGATGGTCTGTAGATGGTCTTTAGATGGTCTGTAGGTGGTGGTGGTGGTCTGTAGATGGTCTGTAGGTGGTCTTTAGATGGTCTGTAGGTGGTGGTGGTCTGTAGATGGTCTGTAGATGGTCTGTAGATGGTCTGTAGATGGTCTGTAGGTGGTCTTTAGATGGTCTGTAGATGGTCTGTAGGTGGTGGTGGTGGTCTGTAGGTGGTCTGTAGATGGTCTGTAGGTGGTCTGTAGGTGGTGGTAGATGGTCTTTAGATGGTCTGTAGATGGTCTGTAGGTGGTGGTGGTGGTCTGTAGGTGGTCTGTAGATGGTCTGTAGGTGGTCTGTAGGTGGTGGTAGATGGTCTTTAGATGGTCTGTAGATGGTCTGTAGGTGGTGGTGGTGGTCTGTAGGTGGTCTGTAGATGGTCTGTAGGTGGTCTGTAGATGGTCTGTAGATGGTCTGTAGGTGGTCTTTAGATGGTCTGTAGGTGGTCTTTAGATGGTCTGTAGGTGGTCTGTAGGTGGTCTGTAGGTGGTCTTTAGATGGTCTGTAGATGGTCTGTAGGTGGTCTGTAGGTGGTCTTTAGATGGTCTGTAGATGGTCTGTAGGTGGTCTGTAGGTGGTCTGTAGGTGGTCTGTAGGTGGTCTTTAGATGGTCTGTAGATGGTCTGTAGGTGGTCTGTAGGTGGTCTGTAGGTGGTCTTTAGATGGTCTGTAGATGGTCTGTAGGTGGTCTGTAGGTGGTCTTTAGATGGTCTGTAGATGGTCTGTAGGTGGTCTGTAGGTGGTCTGTAGGTGGTCTGTAGGTGGTCTTTAGATGGTCTGTAGATGGTCTGTAGGTGGTCTGTAGGTGGTCTGTAGATGGTCTGTAGATGGTCTTTAGATGGTCTGTAGATGGTCTTTAGATGGTCTGTAGGTGGTCTGTAGGTGGTCTGTAGATGGTCTGTAGATGGTCTGTAGGTGGTCTGTAGGTGGTCTTTAGATGGTCTTTAGATGGTCTGTAGGTGGTGGTGCAGTGGTGAAGCCGTCTGCCCGGTGTGGTGATGCTCTTCTTTGAGAGTTCGATCCCCGTGCGATTGTGTTTCACACAGACTTTTCTCCAACAATTCTTTGTCTTTATGTTAATGTTGTGCTCTTGTAATTTGAGCTGTGTTAAATATCTTTTTCATGTGTTCATCATCGAGAGATTGCACATTGTGTCACATTTCACATTCTTTACTCTTACAAAATAAACTTTACACTGTGTAAACTGTCATCTGTCAAATGTAAAACATTGTCATCCACCTCAACGTGTTTATCTTTTCAATATGTCGGTCATTAAACAACTGATTATTTAAGAGTCCGTATACAATTATGAAATGAGAACATGAAACATTAACTCAGACTGCAGCTGCCTCATTTTATGCTACTGCATTTTTTGCCCACTAGATGGCGCAATAAGACGAGGAATGGACAGTGATTCTTTTACATGTTTATCAGTTCAGGTTAGATTTTATTTTATGCGCTGCAAAGAATTTGATGTGTGGCTGAACACGTGGGCGCCTTAGAGGGTTTTCCTGACTCCTTCTCTCCTCACAAAGCAAAACTTCAGGTTTTGTTTTTATTTTCCATAGAAGTGAAAGTGTAATTTGCTAAATGTCCAGCAGAGGGAACTAGACTTCAGCTTCTGCGGTGGAACATACCAATATTTAAACACAGGGGGGATTCAAGACATTTCGTTCCTAAAATCGGCCTCTATACAAGAACTATAACAGCACTGGCGCATTTAAACGAATAATTATGTTTCACTGTCGTCTCTAACTTTAATGTTTGGTATAATTTTCTGATTTAAATGTTGAGTTTTAAAGATAAACCCCCGTGTCTCTCTGGAGTGGTTCCTTCTTCAATGGCGGCGGCGCTGGCAGAGACTCGCTTCACGCCGCGTGGATAAACAAAACCGCAAGAACTCACGGATTTATGGATTTTAATGAGAAGAAACGCTAGAATCAGAAGAGTGTTTTAATCACTGAAGCTCCGTAAAGTACACCCAGCTGAAACTACAGTCGACAGCGCCGTAACAAGATGGTACGTGCGGTTTGTTTTGAGAGATGCTAACTTCGGCTATACACCCATATGTCCCTGTGTCATTCAGAGGGAATTCTTTTTCTTACTTATTCTCCTGCTTTTTACTTTGAATTTCTCTTAAATGATTATAATCTGGACCTCTGCTTATTTGATTCTCTCATGTGACAGAACAGACGCAGGTTAAACATTAAAAACATTAAAATAGCACGAATCCAAACACTAAAAGTAATGAAGTGGAAAAATAATGTAGTTTTATGTGATTTTTGACATCCTCACCAACCTTTGTCTGCATATTTAGTTGTGTCCTTTCTGTAAACTATAATTACCACACCAACTTTATTTATAAAGCACTTTAAAACTTTACAGCTGGTCAAAGTGCTGCACACAAACATAAAATACACAGGAACAATCACAGTCAAAGTCACAATACAACTACTAAAACATAGAAAACAATAAGATACTCAAGTTCATTTCGAGTACACAAGATGTGTGTAAAATGCCTAAGTTGTCCAGGTAAAATCCATGGCAAAGGAGAATTTTTACTTTAGTTTACTTTTTACTTTACTTTTTTTTTTTTTACTTTACTTTTCTTAAATAAATAAATAAACGTAACATTAACAAACATAAACAAAACGTAAACATAAATCCAGTTGACAAATTCAGTTTCTCCTTTCCGGAGTGGTGGTATAGGGTGACCGGATGTCAGTGATGGGCAGATGAAGCTTCATGAAGCATTGAAGCTTTTCATCCAGTTGGTTCACTCCAGCGCAAAGCTTCTTGAAGCTTCATTTGCTCTAGTAGGACCTCCATAAATCTACTGGACACAAAAATATCAGTTGGCATGAATTTGAAGTGTGTGGCATTTTGCAGAAAGCCTGTGAATAAAACGGTCAGCAAAATACAGAAATATACAAAACATGTATGTTGTAGTGACGGCAGTATACTGTGTATATACTGTGTATATACTCTGTATATACTGTGTATATACTGTTTATATACTGTGTATATACTGTGTATATACTGTGTATATACTGTGTATATACTGTGTATATATGTACTGCAGTATACTGGAAAATGATTGTTTGGAAATGATGCCAAAATGCAAATTGGCAAAATCCGAAGCACTTCCTGAATCAGTGACGTGGTACAGCCGAGCAGCGAGGCTTCGGACGTCATCATTTTCAGCTCCTCCCCTAAATGACGCGAGCCTCGATACGCATCACAGAAACGCCCCCTCCTCTACTCGGCACACGCTTCGAAGGCTCGATACGGAACGTCACATCACTGCCCGATGTCCCTATTTACCCAGGACAGTCCCTGTTTTGAGCCCTGTGTCCCCCGTCCCAGCAGATTTGTCCCTATTTTTGATCAATCTGATCCCTGCCAACAGTAAAGAGAGGCACAAACTGTCAGTTGTTTCAGTAAAATACAGAAAAGCTGCTTAAAAATGACCAAAATGCAAAGAAAATGTGACTGTACTGACTTACATGTCAGTCCTGAATAAGACACAAATGGGCCAAGTGCAGAACAATTTTCCTTAATTATGCACTTGTTTCACAATTTTATTATTATTACAAACTACCACAAACCGGGGTTTTGAAAATCTGGTCACCCAGTAGCAGCAGTAGTAGTTGTAGTTGTAGTAGTTGTAGTAGTTGTAGTAGTTGTAGTTGTAGTCGTCGTTGTAGTTGTAGTTGTTGTTGTTGTAGTAGTTGTAGTTGTAGTCGTTGTAGTAGTTGTAGTTGTAGTTGTTGTTGTTGCAGTATATAGGGGTGGGACGAGAAACCATTTCCACAAGACGAGACCAGACACGAGATTGAATCTACGAGAACGAGACGAGACTAGATTTTGACTTTCTTAATAAATAAATTGTGCAGTCCAGTTCCCAGTTTTGTTCTAACCGTTTTTGATTTACTTTATTTAGTATTTCTCCTGTCGTTTTAGCTCTACAGCTTCTCAAAAAATGTAACTCTTTTTAATCTTGAGACAGTTTTGTCTTGCGAGATCTTGTCCCATCCCGAGCAGTACAGTAGTAGTAGTAGCAGCAGCAGCAGTGGAAGTGGTCATATACAGTATTATATATTTGTATTCCAACCATAGTCACATGATAATAAAATGTATATTGTAGTAGTAGCAGTAGTTGTAGAGACAGAAATGGAAGTAGTAGTAGTTGCTGCAGTAGTAGTAGTAATAGTATACAGTATTGCACATTTATATTCAAACCATACTCAAATGATTATAAAATGTGAAAGTCCAAGTTATCAAAGATCAAATACGAATCAATCCTAAAACTGGTATTGAAACTAGATCCACTAGATTTCACAGGTATCGATACTAAAAAGAAGTCCCATTTTCAGGACAGAGCAGAACCTTTCCTGAAGCTTTAGAACGAACTGGAACTGATCAGAACAAGTATAAGAGCGCAGAGACTAGAATACACCCATGGACCTGGTTTAGACCTGGTTTAGACCTGGTTTAGACCTGGTTTAGACCTGGTTTAGACCTGGATTAGACCTGGTTTAGACCTGGACCACTGAGGATTACACAGATATAAGGACACATGGGAACTGAAAAGAAATAACAACCATTTAATGTGGAAAATCACAGGATATCGTCTAAAGAAAGACGTTTTTTTTAAAATATCGTGTTATCAGAATCAGTTTTAAGTATCGAGTCTGTTCCTTAGTATCCAAATCGAGTTGGAAGTTTGAGTATCGTGAAAACACTACTACTGTTTTTCTTGAACAAAACAAAAGATTATACGTTTATCTTGCTGCTCTTGTGTTTTATTTCCAGCCTCATCGAAAGAAGAAGTCTTTCATTGAGAAGAAGAAGGCGGTGACGTTCCACCTGGTCCACCGCAGTCAGAGAGACCCGCTCGCCGCAGACGAGAAAGCCCCACAACATGTGCTCCTGCCCGCCAACAAGGTAACCACGGCAACAAGCTTTTTCACCAGTCACGTCACGGTGCCGAGAGGTGTGTTCTGACACTTTTAAACAACATAAACGAATTACAGATTGTCCAGTTACACGTTTATTAACCTGATGACTACTGCATTTAAAGAGAGGGGTCTTTAAGGGGCAAAATCGACTTTTTGAGCGTTCTCCCATGTTCTAACGTTGTTCCCTCATCTAAAACCTGCCTGAAGAGGTTTTAGAGCAGGGGTCTCCAACCTTTTTCCTCCGGTGAGCTACTTTTATCAAACAAAAATGCCAGAGAGCTGCTCATTTTAGTGTTCGCAATAAATTTAGTAAATATAAGAGCCACGCAAGCTTTAGATGGGGAATAGTGAGATGAAACCATAAACCATAATCCATTTATTAGCACACAAAGTTAGGCTTCAAAATTATACATTTACAATGGCAGTTAATACAGTTTTAGTTATTCAGCACAGTACATATAATTCAGAAATCCTTTGGTGAGCTACTTAGACTTGACTTAGACAAACTTTATTGATCCACAAGGGAAATGATTTGGACACAGTCGCTCAAACATCACAATATAAAATAATAACAGAGAGGAACAAAAATAGATGGTGTAGCAAAAAGAGCAAGAGACACGTGTCAAATGAGACAGAATTATAAAAATAAATGTATATGTACAAGTCAAAATAAAATAGAAAAACAGTATTTGGAAGGAGGTGGGGAGCTACTGGTACCTCCTGAGCTCCAGGTTGGAGACCCCTGTTTTAGAGTCATCCACGCATGTTTGAGTAATCTAGCAATCTCCCCTGGGCCCTGTTCAAACCCTGCGTACAGTTAGCTGTAAGATTCTGTACAAGGCTCCGCCCACAAGCCTATGTCACTCATGCTCCACACGACAACTCTCCATAAATACACAAAAACACGACACAAAACTGAACACAGCGACTCGACAAACCTGATGTGATGCAGGAGTTTCATTAGCAGGACGCACACTGATTGTGTTGTGATGGCGCTCTGAAGGGGGAGCGACTTTGCATGGGGAGCAAAGGGAGAGGAGACTCTGATCGTCAACAAATGAAATTGAATTGAATTGTGACATGGTGATCTGCATTTGCCATGTGTTAGCAGTTAATAATATAAAAAGCCCTCTTGAGACGATGGGACTTTTCTTTCTGCACCTGCTGAACAAACGCGTTCTTTCTCAGGTGGAGGTGGAGAAGCGTCGCGAGGAGCAGAGGAACTATGGCGTGTTTTTCGATGATGATTACGATTACCTGCAGCACCTGAAGGAGGCGTCAGGGGCGTCGGAGCTCGTGCCGGGGGTGGACATGAGGACGCAGAGACGGATTCAGCTCAGAGAAGAAGAAGAGGAGGAGGAGGAAGAGGAGGAGACTGGGGCTACTGTGAGTCTGGACCAGTGACGTTTAAAGAGGCCAAGATAGAACCTGGATTCTGTGATTTGGCTTCTTTTATTAAACTGTTTAACTCTTTTAAATGTGATTATTCTGTGTTCTGACACTGTGTTTTTATATCAAAGTTTGACAGTTTCACTGAGTTTATTCTTAGAAATGGAAACAAACAAAAAGTGTTTCAGACTTTCCTCAGCTCTGTTTTCACCTTTATTAACAATTTAAAAACAGAATTTAAAACTAGATCCTCATTTTTCACAGGTATCGAGACGAAAAAAGTCCCATTTTCAGAACAGAGCACCTTTCCTGAATGTGTTTAGAACAAACTGGAGCTGAATCAGAACAAGTATAAGAGCACAGAGACTAGAATACGCCCATGGACCTGGTTTAGACCTGGATTAGACCTGAATTAGACCTGGATTAGACCTGGATTAGACCTGGTTTAGACCTGGATTAGACCTGGATTAGATTTAGATTAGACCTGGATTAGACCTGGATTAGACCTGGATTAGACCTGAATTAGACCTGTATTAGACCTGGTTTAGACCTGGTTTAGACCTGGTTTAGACCTGGATTAGACCTGGATTAGACCTGGATTAGACCTGGATTAGACCTGGTTTAGACCTGGTTTAGACCTGGTTTAGACCTGGATTAGACCTGGATTAGACCTGGATTAGACCTGGATTAGACCTAGTTTAGACCTGGACCACTGAGGGATTACACAGATATAAGGACACAAGGGAATAGTATAAATACAGAATTTTCACAGACACAGAGCAAGTATTTATCAATGAATCTGTCAGTGAAATTCCAGGAGTAAATTTGATTGGACGAATCTCAAAAACGAGACAAATAAAAATATATGACAGCATCTTACTTTTCTTAAATGAATCTATAAACTGTCCTTGTGCTTAAACTGGTCCTGATTTTTTTTTTTTGTGTGTGTTCTTGTATTGATGACACGGAGTCATTTTTAATGTTCTGGAAAATTTGAAAATGTTTATCTGTTTTCATTTCCAGACCAGCATCAAGCTGCCGTCCTCGGTGTTTGCCTCGGAGTTTGAGGAGGAGGTGGGATTACTCAACAAAGCAGCGCCCATCTCAGGTAAAAGACACATCTGTGAATTTACCTTTTACCTTTTTCTGTATTTCATATGTAAATACAGTGTTATCAAAAGGAAAAACTGGGAGTATGACATCAGTCTGGGGAGTGCTAACTGAAAGCACTGCTCTGTCTGCCGCTCTGTTACTCCAGTAAGACTTTAATCTGAGCTTTGTTTAACATAAATGAGTTCTTTAAGGTCAGATTATCTGAACTACAACAGATGATCTGATTTGAGCTGTTAAACAAGTCCCTCTCAAATCACATTACAGTCACAGTCATATCAGCAAACAGTTTTCCAGTTCGTCGCTCTCACCTTTTTGTTGAAAATCAAACTCTTAAACAGGACCATGAACGCTCACAGGGAAATGAAAATGGTGCCTGACCAGCCCTCTTCATTCTGTTCGAGTTCAGAAGAGTTTGGAACTGAACCATATGGCGTGAAAAACCTCCGTCTAAATTTTCAGTGACCCAACCTCAGACGCTCATTTGTCTCTCGTGTCCCTCAAATGCGGAAAACATCTCTTGAAAACTTTCTTTAGGCAACATCACATCTGTGATGTAGCGACGACTGGGCAGCTCGTATCTGGGCTGTAGAACATCTATAAGACGCTGAAACTTGATATCGTCGACAACTGAAAGTGTCTGGTCATCCAGCACAATGTAGGGGGTAAGTGCCTCAGTTATTTTTGTTCCCCGAGTGCCATCTTGGGACATATTCTCTCACTTCTTGAAAACTTCGATTAAAGTTGGCTGTTGACGGCTAGAGCGACCTTTGGTGAACTCGGCGTACTTATCACTGTGGTGTGTCTTCAAATGTTAAATGTTAAATTGCTCGTATTAAATGAGGCGTTTTCCCTTCCACCTCTCGACACCTTGGCACTACATAATTTGCAGTCCGCCTTACTCCTGCCGTCCTCCCTAATACTAAAATCCTTCCAAACTGCTGACGACATGAGCATTATTTGCACATAGCCGTTTCTTCTGACTCTTTGTCTCTTCCTAGACATTGACGTTAGGTAGAAGAACAAATGGCATCCTGAACGTGACCAGTGATGTTGTGTAGTGTTGTGTAGTGTTGTGTAGTAGTAGTATCGGTGCGCGGTATCGACAAATGTTTAACGAGTACCAGTATCGGTATTGGTGCAGCCCTACTCGTAACATTCAGAACTAAATATATAACCTCTTGAACTTCTGACCTGAAATTTTTCTCCTTTTTAACATGTAAGCAGCCATGTTTGTTTTTGACACAAACGGGGCATGCTTCTCTCTGATTGGTTAATCCGCCTGTCAATCAAACCCTCTAAAACCAGGGGACAGGACACGGCTCCAGATCCACTCGTCTTTGTGAAGTTTGGTCAAACCGTGCGGTTCTGGCTGGACTGTTGACTGAAAATCTGTTCTTTAAATCATGTATTTGGATCTTAAAACTTTTTTGGCAGTGTTTGCAAATGTGCGTATTGTGTCACCATGGCAGCTGCTGAACATTCCTCTGTAGACATGCATGTAGAACCCGCCCCCACAGCATGATCATTGTGTTGAAACAGCTCCTTGTTTCTCCCCCAGGCCCTCGTCTGGACATGGACCCCGACATCGTGGCCGCTCTCGATGAAGATTTTGACTTTGACGATCCAGAAAATATTTTAGACGACGACTTCATTCTGAAAGCAAACAGCTCCGAGAGGCCGGCCTTCAGCGGGTAAACACCAGGCACCACAACCAGATTTACGGCATTTAAAGGGCACATATTACACTGTTTTATAATGGCCTTCAGCGGGTAAACGCCAGGCCTTCAGCGGGTAAACGCCAGGCCTTCAGCGGGTAAACGCCAGGCCTTCAGCGGGTAAACGCCAGGCCTTCAGCGGGTAAACGCCAGGCCTTCAGCGGGTAAACACCAGGCCTTCAGCGGGTAAACACCAGGCCTTCAGCGGGTAAACACCAGGCCTTCAGCGGGTAGACACCAGGCCTTCAGCGGGTAGACACCAGGCCTTCAGCGGGTAGACACCAGGCCTTCAGCGGGTAAACACCAGGCCTTCAGCGGGTAGACACCAGGCCTTCAGCGGGTAAACACCAGGCACCACAACCAGATTTACAGCATTTAAAGGGCACATATTACACTGTTTCATAATGGAGTTTCCTCATCACAAACACACCTGGAGTTGTGTTTTGGTTCATTCGCACGTTTAACACACCAACCCACCTTGTGATGTCATGTGGTGATACAGGAAGTGCTCCACTGTGTTTTTAAACTCCACACACCTTCACTAGAATCATTTGGATCATTTCAGTCCTGGAATTGCCGATCTCTACTGAACTAAAGGTAAAAGGAGCTGTTCACTTGAAAACTACCACTTGATGACATCACAAAGTGGAACAGAGCGTTTGGAGCTTTGGAGATGTAGACAGACTAATAATAAAGAGTTCCTCAAACATGTAAATGAAACAAACACAACTCCAGGTGTTTTTGAGGAGGGAACGGCGTTAGAGCACGACTTAAAGCTACAGGAGTCCATTCTGCTTAATACCGGACCTTTAGCCAGTCTGAACAGCTCCTATGTAACTGTCGTGTTTGTGCGTTAGCGACGACGATGAAGACGACGACGACGATGACGAGTGGGAGGACACAGATGAGGAGCACTTTGACTCAGACGGAGCTTTGTCTGACGGGCAGATCACAGATGGCGGCGCGCATGAGTTCCTGTTTGAGGACGAGGAGACGAAGACGCGCTTCACAGAGTACTCTATGACGTCATCCGTGATGAGGAGGAACGACCAGCTCACTTTGCTCGATGATCGCTTCGAGAAGGTACCGCTTTAAACTAACTACTAAAGGATCGGACTGGGCGATATGGCCAAAGAATAAAATCTCAATTAGGACGTCAGAGCAGGGACTCGACGTCTTTCAAACGGGGGATGCTTTTTGCATTAAATAACGAGGAGCCGTGCGTTATGCCGTTTTAACGTACTCCGTGGAGTCAGTCCTCCGCAGAGTGCGCTGTTACCACGGCTACAAACTGAAATGTCTCTCCAGTGAATCTGAAAAGCATTCCACTGTCTGTAAATGTCTCAAATGAGTTATTTCAGTGTTTTAAATGAAGCTTGTCCCTCCATTCCCCTCAGAGCAGTGGAGGAGGTGTTTACCTGTCGCTATGGTGACGTCATGGCGATGGCCACAGAGCAGTGACATGTAAAAGCTTTAAACAACGAGGAGCAGTTTAAACCACAGATCGTATATATGGTTTTATACATTATATTTATAGCCGCATTCCAAATAGGAAGTGCTCCAGGCGGCTCTTCGGCTCCTTCTGACTCTGGCTCCCATTGACTCACATTGACTCACATTAGAACAGGGGGCTCCAACCTGGAGCTCGGGAGCTGCCAGTAGCTCTCCACCTCCGCCACCTCCTTCCAAGTAGCTCGCTCTCTCTGTACCTGCTGCTGTGGCCTCGTCATTTTGATGTTAAATGTTTGTATTAACTCGCTCTACATGATCCTGAATTTTACATTTCACTATTTTGTTCCTAAATCAAGATCTGAACATAAATAACAGACCAATCAGATGCCTTCATTCCCCAAGCTCGCTCCCGCTAGTGTTAGCTACAGGTTTGATTGACAGCCCCCTTCCCGCTTTCCTGCCCCTTCCACCGCCGGGGGGTTGGATTTCCAAATATGTGACCGTATCAGGAGCTTCATTTGGAGCTGAACACTGTGGGTGACGTCACACTTGCTTAGTCCACTTTTTTGTACAGTCTGTGGTTAAAACTGCAGAACGCACGGCTCCAGGTTGTATAAAGTGTTTATACCATGACTACAAACTGAAATGTGTCACGTGTGAATGTGAAAAGTCTGTTCCCTGTCTGTAAATGTCCAAAGCATCAGTTATTTCAATGTCTTTAATGAAGCTTTTTGCTACATTCTACCCTCAGCAGTTGTGGGTCAGTTGTGTGTAATATAATAATAATCCAGGAGTTGCTCCTCTTGTTTGTGTGCAGTTTTATGAGCAGTTTGACGACGACGAGATCGGGGCCCTGGATAACGCGGAGCTGGAGGGATACATCGAGCCGGACAGCTCCCGCCTGGAGGAGGTGATCCAGGACTACTACAGACAGAAGCACAAAGAGTGAGTCTGCCCCAACGCCACTGTCTCTGCTCCAGCTGATATTATTATTATAACAATAATAATTATTATTATTTGCCTAAAGTGCCTTTGACAGATTCATGTTTTGGTGGATTGTACCTGTGGGAAATATGTATCATATTCAGTGAATTGGCAGTTTGTGAAGAAAAGTAGAAAACAAAAAGTTCAGCAATACGGGAAGCAGCGCTGAGTTCTAAAACAGAATCTCTTTGCCTGTGTCATCAACACGGAAAACTCCAGAGACAATTTATGCAGGAAGGCATTTTTCTGACAGTTTAAACCTTTTTAAACAAAATAAATGTGATTTAGAGGTTTTGGCCCTTCACCATATTTGCTATACCACAGTCACATACTGCGATACGTTCAACGCACACATCAAATTCTTTGCAGCGCATAAAATAAAATCTGACCTGAACTGATAAACACAGCGCTGGTTTGACGCACGGAACGAGCAGTGTGATAGATTCAGGTTGTACACGTGAATGTGCGCGCCTGCACGTGCGCGCCTGTCGTGCACATCATTGTTTTGGGAAAGATGACCCATGAATGTCAACACTATCCCCTACAGGTGTCGCACAGTTTTAATGGTGTCTGAATGTCCAGGGAGTGAAAATGTAGTGCACTCAAAATGTCCCACAATGCACTTGGAATAGTGTTTAACTGGAGTTTAACTGGTGTTTAACTGGTGTTTAACTGGACACAGCACTTGTGAGTGAAGCAGACAGAAGCTCTGGTTTATGGCTCTGTAGATCCTGATGCTGAATAAAGGTGCACTGTGCAACATTTCTGGTGGAGGGTCTGCCACCTGCTTGTCTCCATGGAGATGTCGTTGCGTTGCCTGGAATGTTCCATGGTATGACTTTAAACGTATCCATCAGCATTTATTCATTATGGGTGTTTCCTTTGTTCAAAAATACAATAGTTTCTTCAGTGAATAGGGGCGCCTCTCCACAGATCTGAAATGTAATGTAACGTAGTGCTTTGACCTGCTTTCTCTGTTGTGATAGATGGATTTAATCTATACTGTGGAACATTCTAGACAAAGCAATCTGTAACAGATAATACTCCCTACAACTGTACAACAACTCACCCTTATGTGATATGTGATAATACTCCCTACAGTGTGTCTCACATTGTGCAGCTTCGACATTAACAGAATATGTTTGATAAATCTGTTTAGGTCTCTTCGGCCCGAGGACCTGGGGCCAAAGGAACTTCCTGTTTTGGAGGAAGTGGAGAGTTCGGAGGAGGAGGAGCTTCAGACGGTGGTGATCGAAGCGCCGGAGGAGAAGTGGGACTGTGAGACCATCATCAGTGAGTGACCTCCACCACCAGGGGGCAGCACACAACACTGCTCAGATTAAACGACCTCAGGAAACTCGTATCAAAGCTGCACTGTGTAACTTTTCTGCGCCATTGCTCTGGAATGTTCCACAGTGTGACATTAAACAGATCTACTTTACATTTATTCAATCACAGGTGGTTTTAGAGCTCAAAAATACCTAGAAAAACAACATTCTGACTGTGAGCGGGGTCGCCTCTCCACAGATCTGACCTGGAACTTGGTCTGGCTTGGCCTCCATGAAGATAGAAAGGTTTAATGCCACACTGGCCACGTTTATATGATGTTTTTTTTAAATTCCGAATTAATTGTTCTGAATTAAATAGTAATAATAAAAACGGTAGGAGCAGTTACTTTCCCTAAACAACTCAAACTCCTACCAGGAGTTTTTAAATACTGTAATTTCCGGACTATTGAACGCTCCTGAATATACGCCGCAGGTGTCCACGTCTTGAAGAGCGTTTCCAAGTTCGGGTCATCTGCTTTTACTGCCTCTGAAAGATTTTATCGTCTTTTTGCATTGAGTCGGTTCATTTCCTCCTTCGGCCGCCTGATCCATTGTGTTTAACTAAAGCTGCAGCATTTTCATTACTTTATGTTTTTTAACTTTTAACTTTAACTGTTCAAAACACAAACAAACGAACATCTTCCTCAGAGCATCATCTCTTCACCTGTCTGTGTTCACCTGTCTGTGTTCACCCGTCTGTGTTCACCCGTCTGTGTTCACCTGTCTGTCTTCAGCAGATTTCAGGCTGTACTGGGGGCGGGGATACGTGTATTGATCAGGTATGAGTGGCTGTCCTGGGGCCCGCCCCCAGGACAGCCACTCATACCTGATCAATACACGTATCCCCGGTGCTAGGTGTTTTTTCAGTGTTGTTTGGAAGAATAGTTTTTTAAAGTTCATCTGGTTCCTTAAATTATGACTTGCTTCTCTATCGCAAAACATAATTTGAAAAACTAATATTATGGTGATGAATAAAACAAAAGTCACTTGTTCCCTCTGATTCTAGAATTAAAATTAAAAATCAGTTTTTAATCTGTGAACATCTCCAGCATTTGAACTGCACGAATCCGTCTATGCCAATATCGACGACATTAAATCGATTTTTTATTTGAATTCTACAATCAGTCTAAGTGAAGAAGTTCCTTATTAATGAATTATTTATTACTTCTGTTTTATTCCTGACCATAACATTAGTTTTCCTCAGTATTTCTCTAACGCTCGTCGTCGTTCTCCTTTAAGCTTTCGTCTTTCTTCCCTTGATCGTTGTGGATAAATTCTTCATGAAGAATGTTTATCCTTTGTGGACCTTGTTGGTTGAAGATTTGGTGATGGGGCAGATTTATGAAAACGTCAGACATTTCCACAGACGTTTTGCCAGAGAAAACCATTAACCAGAAGTTGTAAATTACTTCAAAATCCTGTCTCGTCTCGTTCTCGCCCCGTTCTCGTCTTGTTCTCGTCTTGTTCTCGTCTTGTTCTCGTCTCGTCTCGTTCTCGTCTCGTTCTCGTCTCGTCTGAAAATCTGTCTCTTGTAAAAATGTTATCGCAGTGACTTTTTTTCAACCTTTTTCTCTGTTTTCAGGCACATACTCCAACATTTACAACCGGCCCAAAGTCATCCAGGAGCCACAGAAGGTGAGACCCAACGAGCCAAAACCTGGACGAACATTAACATTACTTCAAAATAATAGTACTCTAGTAGAAGTACACAGCAGTGGTGCAAGAAATGACTCGTATAAGTAAAGAAATTAGGAAAAGTACTAAAGTAAGATGAGTACTAAAGAGTCTAAAACAAAATATCAAAACGATTAACCATTGTCAGAGGTGGTAAGTTACATTTACTTGTCACTTTTTAAAAAAAATTTACTTTTCAGAGTACTTTGCTAGGAGTGTACTTTGACCTTTACTACTACCTGAGTAATATTTGTACTGAAGTAAAAGTACTTTTACTTGAGTAAAAGTTGTTTCCTCTTCCCACTGTGAGTCTGAAGTGACAAAAGTTTCTGTGACAAAATGAAATGATTCTCAGTTTGTGTTTCCTGCAGCTTCTTCAGATCTGATTTAGTTTGTCTCATTTTTGTGTCTGAACTTTGAAAACTCCAGATTTTGGGATTTATTTCATGTTTTGTCAAATTACATGAACTTCAAATTATAAATCAGATGTTACGTCCCGACAGTTCCTCTTTAAGTTACTCAGACTTGAGCAGTACTTTTCCCCAAATACTTTTTTACTCTTACTTGTATTTTCGTGGACCACTACTTTGTACTTACTTATTTTGAAGCTGCATTGTGTAACTTTTCTGGTGGAGGGTCCATCAAACGCTTTTCTCCATGGAGATGTTGTTGCTTTGTCTGGAATTTTCCACAGTATGGCATTAAACCTTTCTATCTTCATGGAGACCAGACCAGACCAAGTTCCAGGTCAGATCTGTGGAGAGGCGACCCCGCTCACAGTCAGAATGTCTGTTTTTCTAGGTATTTTTGAGCTTTAAAACCACCTGTGATTGAATAAATGTAAAGCAGAGCTGTTTAATGTCACACTGTGGGACATTCCAGGCAGAGCAGTGACGTATCCATAGAAACAAGCAGGTGATGGACTCCCAACTAGAAAAGTTACACAGTGCAGCTTTGAAGCAATATGAGTTTTGGAGTACTCTACCTCCTCTGTCCATTTGTCTTGCACCTTGTGTTTGAGGTCTTCTGTGGGGATTGAAAATGTAGAAATGACTAAACAAAGAAAAAAACATCGTATGAGCGATGTCCAAACTTTTGTCTAGTCGTGTATTTTTGTATTTCTGCCAGTATCTGAATCTTCTGTCTTAAAAGGTCCTGTATTACACAAAACTGAGTCGTGTTCTAATATTTCCTCCTCAAAAACACACCTGGAGTTGTGTTTGTTTCATTCATTTCATGGAGCGGTAGTTTTCAGGTGAACAGCTCCTTTTTGAACAGATCGGCAGTTACGGGGTTCAAATGATCCAAATGATTCTAGTGAAGGTGTGTGGAGTTTAAAAACACAGTGGAAGATGACATCACAAGGTGGAACAGAGCGTTTTCAGTTTGAGAGAAGAACTCAGCTTAAATCTGCAGGTTTGTGTTAAACTGAATGAAACAAAACACAACTCCAGGTGTTTGACGAGGAAACGACATTAGAACAGAACAAACGTAAGTATCTGTACTTTATTTCAGTCCATTTTACAGTGAGTACTTTTTACTTTTACTTTAGTACATTTGAGAGCAGGTATCCGTACTTTCTACTCCACTACATTTTTGAACGGGACTGAAAAAGCTGCGGGTTTATTTGAACACATTTGTACTTTAAACAAACACAAAAGTACAAATAAAAATAGCTGGAAAAAACAAATCACTAAATTGTTTCTATTGAACAAAAATCACAGTATTTGAAGCTTTATTAGATCTCAAAATATCCACGAAATACTTTTTTACTCTTCAAGTACATTTTTAAACAGATACACTAATACTTTTACTTCAGTAGATGTTTTCATGAGATACTTTTGCTGGAGTATTTTTTTTTGCTCCGGTGTTTGTACTTTTACTTAAGTAACAGAATCGAGTACTTGTTCCACAGATTTAATGAAACTGTTTAAAGTGAGAAATGAAACCTGGATTTTCTCTGGTTTCAGCCGAAGCCGATTCGCGTGTCGGTGAAATCCGGCGTCCCACTCGGCGTTTTTCCCTCCAAAGGCCCCACCGCCAAACAGGCCGAACGCATGACACGAATCAACCACTGTGACCTCCCCACGGCCGCCACACAACCCCGCAGCAGAGAGGAGAGCCGGGAGGAGAGGAGGACGAGGAAACAGGCGGTGAAAGAGGAGCGCAAGGTGAGAGAGGAGGAGAGGAGGAGGAGGAAACAGGCGGTGAAAGAGGAGCGCAAGGTGAGAGGAGGAGGAGGAAACAGGCGGTGAAAGAGGAGCGCAAGGTGAGAGGAGGAGAGGAGGAGGAAACGGGCGGTGAAAGAGGAGTGCAAGGTGAGGAGAGGAGGAGGAAACGGGCGGTGAAAGAGGAGCGCAAGGTGAGGAGAGGAGGAAACAGGCGGTGAAAGAGGAGCGCAAGGTGAGAGGAGGAGAGGAGGAGGAAACAGGCGGTGAAAGAGGAGCGCAAGGTGAGAGGAGGAGAGGAGGAGGAAACGGGCGGTGAAAGAGGAGCGCAAGGTGAGAGGAGGAGAGGAGGAGGAAACGGGCGGTGAAAGAGGAGCGCAAGGTGAGGAGAGGAGGAGGAAACAGGCGGTGAAAGAGAAGCGCAAGGTGAGAGAGGAGGAGAGGAGGAGGAAACAGGCGGTGAAAGAGGAGCGCAAGGTGAGAGAGGGAGGAGAGGAGGAGGAAACAGGCGGTGAAAGAGGAGCGCAAGGTGAGGAGAGGAGGAGAGGAGGAGGAAACAGGCGGTGAAAGAGGAGCGCAAGGTGAGGAGAGGAGGAGAGGAGGAGGAAACAGGCGGTGAAAGAGGAGCGCAAGGTGAGAGAGGAGGAGAGGAGGAGGAAACAGGCGGTGAAAGAGGAGCGCAAGGTGAGGAGAGGAGGAGAGGAGGAGGAAACAGGCGGTGAAAGAGGAGCGCAAGGTGAGGAGAGGAGGAGAGGAGGAGGAAACAGGCGGTGAAAGAGGAGCGCAAGGTGAGGAGAGGAGGAGAGGAGGAGGAAACAGGCGGTGAAAGAGGAGCGCAAGGTGAGAGAGGAGGAGAGGAGGAGGAAACAGGCGGTGAAAGAGGAGCGCAAGGTGAGAGAGGAGGAGAAGAGGAGGAAACAGGCGGTGAAAGAGGAGCGCAAGGTGAGAGAGGAGGAGAGGAGGAGGAAACGGGCGGTGAAAGAGGAGCGCAAGGTGAGAGGAGGAGAGGAGGAGGAAACAGGCGGTGAAAGAGGAGCGCAAGGTGAGAGGAGGAGAGGAGGAGGAAACAGGCGGTGAAAGAGGAGCGCAAGGTGAGAGAGGAGGAGGAAACGGGCGGTGAAAGAGGAGCGCAAGGTGAGAGAGGAGGAGGAAACAGGCGGTGAAAGAGAAGCGCAAGGTGAGAGAGGAGGAGAGGAGGAGGAAACAGGTGGTGAAAGAGGAGCGCAAGGTGAGAGAGGAGGAGAGGAGGAGGAAACGGGCGGTGAAAGAGGAGCGCAAGGTGAGGAGAGGAGGAGGAGGAAACAGGCGGTGAAAGAGGAGCGCAAGGTGAGAGAGGAGGAGAGGAGGAGGAAACAGGCGGTGAAAGAGGAGCGCAAGGTGAGAGAGGAGGAGGAAACGGGCGGTGAAAGAGGAGCGCAAGGTGAGAGAGGAGGAGAGGAGGAGGAAACAGGCGGTGAAAGAGGAGCGCAAGGTGAGGAGAGGAGGAGAGGAGGAGGAAACAGGCGGTGAAAGAGGAGCGCAAGGTGAGAGAGGAGGAGAAGAGGAGGAAACAGGCGGTGAAAGAGGAGCGCAAGGTGAGAGAGGAGGAGAGGAGGAGGAAACGGGCGGTGAAAGAGGAGCGCAAGGTGAGAGGAGGAGAGGAGGAGGAAACAGGCGGTGAAAGAGGAGCGCAAGGTGAGAGGAGGAGAGGAGGAGGAAACAGGCGGTGAAAGAGGAGCGCAAGGTGAGAGAGGAGGAGGAAACGGGCGGTGAAAGAGGAGCGCAAGGTGAGAGAGGAGGAGGAAACAGGCGGTGAAAGAGAAGCGCAAGGTGAGAGAGGAGGAGAGGAGGAGGAAACAGGTGGTGAAAGAGGAGCGCAAGGTGAGAGAGGAGGAGAGGAGGAGGAAACGGGCGGTGAAAGAGGAGCGCAAGGTGAGGAGAGGAGGAGGAGGAAACAGGCGGTGAAAGAGGAGCGCAAGGTGAGAGAGGAGGAGAGGAGGAGGAAACAGGCGGTGAAAGAGGAGCGCAAGGTGAGAGAGGAGGAGGAAACGGGCGGTGAAAGAGGAGCGCAAGGTGAGAGGAGGAGAGGAGGAGGAAACGGGCGGTGAAAGAGGAGCGCAAGGTGAGGAGAGGAGGAGGAGGAAACAGGCGGTGAAAGAGGAGCGCAAGGTGAGAGAGGAGGAGAGGAGGAGGAAACAGGCGGTGAAAGAGGAGCGCAAGGTGAGAGAGGAGGAGGAAACGGGCGGTGAAAGAGGAGCGCAAGGTGAGAGAGGAGGAGGAAACGGGCGGTGAAAGAGGAGCGCAAGGTGAGAGAGGGAGGAGAGGGAGACGGACAGTTATAGACGAATGAAAAATGAGGAGAGGAGGAAATTGCTTCACAAATTGCTTGTTTGGTTTAAAACTATTATTTATATTTAATCAGGTGTAATCTCACCAAATGAAGGAAAAATGAGAGAATCCTGAAAACCTGCCGTCCGCA
This sequence comes from Taenioides sp. WSHXM2023, assembly GCA_029959045.1. NCBI lineage: Eukaryota > Metazoa > Chordata > Actinopteri > Gobiiformes > Gobiidae > Taenioides > Taenioides sp. WSHXM2023. Next base: position 1,498,259 of record CM057090.1, read on the forward strand.
CTCATCCCTTTGTTTTCTGTCACAGGAGCGGAGGATAGAGAAAAAGGCAAATAAAACTGCATTTAAAGAAGAGAAAGCACGACAAGAGAAGCAGCTGCAGAATCTCAGGACAAACATCCAGGGACTCAAACTGTAAAAAATCAACAACAGGCTTTTATTCTGAAAAGAACTGGACCGCTGAGAGAGGGGGGGCACTTCCTGGAGCCGAGAAGACTCTTATTTTGAAGGAGAGAGTTCACTTCCTTCTGACTGACATGAACCACCTCATGTCACCTTACCTGATACTTTAAGGTTTGGACCCATCTGTATTTTTGTGTCACTTTTGCAATAACTAAAGATGTTTATCAAAATGACTTCGAGTTTCTTTATTTTTGATCATTTTCTGCTTTAAAAGGTCCTAAATGACACAATATTGACTCTTGTGAGATTTAAGTCGTGTTCTAATGTTGTTTCCTCCTCAAAATCAGAGCTGGAGTTGTGTTTTGTTTCATTTACATGTTTGAGGAACTCTTTATTATTAGTCTCTCTACATCTCCAAAGCTCCAAACGCTCTGTTCCACCTTGTGATGTCATCAAGTGGTAGTTTAACAGCTCCTTTTACCTTTAGTTCAGTCGAGATCGGCAATTCCAGGACTGAAATGATCCAAATGATTCTAGTGAAGGTGTGTGGAGTTTAAAAACACAGTGGAGCACTTCCTGTATCACCACATGATGACATCACAAGGTGGAACAGAGTGTTTTCAGTTTGAGAGAAGAACTCGTGTTAAATCTTCAGGTTTGTGTGTTAAACATGTGAATGAAACAAACACAACTCCAGGTGTTTGTGACGAGGAAACGACATTAGATCAGATCAGAAAACAAGAGTCATATGGGCCTTTAAACTAAAACTACAAATTGGGAATGGGACCAGATCTCGTGAGATAAAAGACTTTTCTTAACATTTGTTTGCAACAAAAATGTAAAATTAATTTTGGAAAAATTGAACTGAAGAGTTTGTCAAAATTCTAGTTCAAATGAAAGAAAATCTGTTAAAAAAAATAGTTTTTATTTAGTTTATGATGAGAAACCGATTTGGGCAGCTTTAAAAATGACATTACCTTCTAAAAAGTGGAGGACAGAGACACGCACACACACACACATATACACACGTATACACACGTATACAGGTACAGCTAAAAAAAAATTAGACTTGTATAAAAATTAGACTTGTATAAAGATATATATATTTTTAGATGTGCCTGTATATACACACACTGTTCTAATTTTGCATTTCTCCAAAACAATGGTAATAAAAAAAATAAAATAAACTTGATCCTTCAAACAGAATATTTCTGCACAATCAACACGTTTAAAAGCTCGTCACATTTTGGAAATAAGATTCATAGTTTTTTGGTCAGTTTCGTCCACTTTTTAACAACAAACATCACATCAGAATCATATTTTCCATTACCCTTGACTTACGTGTTTAGCTGCTTCATTATCGACTCTAGAGGAGGAGGTGGAACAGCAGGTCGGATCAGTTCAGACCAGCCCCGGAGACATAAAACCAAAGAGGAAAGTCCAAGGTGTAGTCGCAAAACAATAGAGAAAAATGAAGAAACAGGTGGGGCTTGAACTGGTACAATCTGCTGCTAAAGCCACAGTACGGAACTTTTTTCCACAAAAAATAGAAATAAAATCATGTTTTGTTTTATTGCACTGAAAAATATTTGTCCTTACTGTGAGCGGACTTGCCTCTCCACAAACCTGACTCTTATGTGGCCTCCTCCAGCTTGTTGCCAAGGAGATGTTGTTCATTTGGCTATAATATTCCACAGTATGGCATAAACATCTATCTCCATGGAGAATGTTCTGAAGTATGGCTTTAACTTTCCATTTCCATGGACTCATGTAGGTGATGTGCCTCCTCCAGAAAGTTACACACTGTGGCTTTAATAATAATATCTGCTTTATGGCTCATGGTTCAAACTGGCACAAAGTTCGGCATCTTCTCTGTCAGGAGAAATAAACCGAAATCACGTTAAATGTGTTGTAAACACGAGTGCATTTGTGGAGCGTTTCACTGGGAAACGAGGATCAGGTTCAACATTATTTTAGTTATAAAAAATAAGACATGATTAAAATAAAACTTTAAAAAAAATAAAAATAGAATAGTGTTTAATCATTGCCCTACCAGTACCCTGAGTGAGATGCCCTCACTGGCATTCAGATCCTTAAGAAAACACTAGACCTGGTTTAGACCCGTTTCAGACCTGGTTTAGACCCGTTTCAGACCTGGTTTAGACCCGTTTCAGACCCGTTTCAGACCCGGTTTAGACTTACATTAGTCCCATTTCAGTGCATGTTATAATGTTCTAAACATCTGTAATAGCCCTGACTGTGTAAAATATACTGATCAGTTATTATGTCACTTTTCCATGATACCAGTCCATGGTGTTGGATTAGACCTGGTTTAGTCCTGGTTTAGTTCAGACCTTTAGCTGCTATATCCAGTCACTACGTCTTCAAGCTGGAGCAGTCCTTGATTTAGACCCTCATTTAGACCTGGTTTGGATCTTATCTGGTCCCGGTCTGGTCCGGACTGTTAGCCGGTATACCCTTTGACCGTATCTCCATCGAGGTCCATGTTTATGTCGTGAGTTCTCCTCTCGTAGTTTGTGGCTGGTATTTCATCAGAGTCGAATGAGTTTATGGACACGGTCTCGGTTTTGGTGGACTCCCCTGACTCGTCCCCGTCTTCCCGGTACCAGGCGTCTTCTCTGATGTCCTCAGGCTTCAGGACTTCCTCAGACTCTGGACTGGGACTTTCGGGGTCATAGAGCTTCAGGTCTGGTTTAGACTCGGAGACGTGGACTGGACTGTAGACCATCAGAGATGAAGAGAAGACGAGTCTTTGGCTTAGTGGATTTGGAACCTGGTCAAGAAACAGAAACAAGAGATGAAATGTGTTAAAGGGCCCGTATTACGCGGTTTTTTGATCTTTGTTCTAATGTTTTACACAAAAACCCTTTTCTCAAACAGAAAAGGTTCCATCTTGTGATGTCATAAGGTGATACAGGGAGTGCTCCACACCTTCACTGGAATCATTTGGATCATTTCAGCCGATCTCCACTGAACTAAAGGTACAGGGTAGCTGCAAAGTTGAAAACTACAACTTCATGACATCACAAGGTGGAACAGAGCGTTTAGATCTTTGGAGAAGTGGACAGTTTAATCATAAAGTGTTACTCAAACACGTGAATGGAAAAACATCTCCAGGTCTGTTTTAGGCAGTAACATTAACATGTCTTAAAGCTCACAGGAGTTAACCAGGTTCTCACCAGTGTGTGTCACTCTGAACCGAGTTCTACACATTATTAATCTCTCGCTGAAAAAGATCGGAAAACGCCGATCGTCATGACGATTTGAATCTGATTGGTCAAAGCGTCACAACAGCGGAGAAGCCCAACAGTCCGACTTTGAGAGAAAAGCACAGACACCTCCTCTGTCCATAAACGCACACAAACAACAGTCTGTACAGACGCTACAACAGGCTGAAGTTCGTCTGTTTGTTTTGGTTCGTTTGGACGCTTCCCCTTTGGCTCCGCCCACACCACAGTGCTGCTCTGTGATTGGTCCGCCTGGTTAACTGCACCGCGGGCGCACTCCAAGATTCTTGAGTTTGTGAACTCACAAATCAGGAGAATCTTGCCGTTTAGACACGAGTCCATCTTGCCTAATTTTGGACCTAATACTTTTGTTAGATTATTTGAAGTTGTGTTTTCTGTATCTCGTGTAGTATTTAAAGAAAAGTCCAGAGTCGGGGAGGGCATCTGACACTCCACAACATCTGCAGATGAACTAGAGCCATGTGACCTGCCTCAGTCTAACACTACAGGGATACAGGAGGATGGGAGGGCATCTGACACCCACGATTTAGTTCTGGTTGAGTCCTGGTCTAGTCCTGGTTTAGTCCTGGTCTAGACTCACCAGTGCTTGTGGAGTTTGAGTCTTTGGAAAAACCCAGGCTTGCACTTTACAAATCGCCAGCCCCAAGGCAACGATCACAACGCCCAAGATGACGACGGACAAAATGGCGACCAGCCAGAGCGCCACTGCCCCTACAGCAGGAAAACAAACAAGAGACCGTTCTATATTATGAGTTGTATTTTGATACTTTGCAGTGACGTCACGCTGGGGGTGTTCTACATGTTACTCTATGGTGGAATGTTCAGCAGTTTTGGTGACACAATGCACCCATTAGAAAACACTGCCAAAGAAGTTTTAAGAGCCTGTGATCAGTCGGAAGTTTGATTTTCAACAAAAAAGTGAGAGCGACGAACTGAAAAACTGTTGGCTAATGCTAATGCTAATGCTAATGCTAGCTTGTGACCGTAATGTTCTTTAGAGGGACATGTTTAACAGCACAGATCCTCTCGCCTGTTGGAGTTCAGATAAATCAGCCATTTCTGCTTTGTTTGTGTTAAAACAAAACTCAGATTAAAGTCTAACAAAGCCTCAGACAAAGCAGTGCTGACAGTTAGCATCACACTCCCAGGGAATGTTGTTGACTTCAGCCGCAAAGTCTAAAGTCTGAGTTTGTGAACATCGGGTTAACAGGACAGAATTGTCAGGTGGAGTTTACAGATGTTTATGGTTCAATCTTTGTCATTCCCGTTTGTCCTTTGAAAACACCAGATTTTGTGATTTATTTAAAGTTTTGTCCTTCACATTCACAACTCATGTCCCGGTACTTTTGAAGTTACTCTTACTTAGTAGTACTTTTCCCAAATATTTTACTTTTACTTTAATAAGTAATTAGTGATTTCTTGGACCACTACTTTGAACTTCTACTTGAATAATATTATTTTGAAGTAACATTCCTCTTACTTATAAGATATAAGATATAAGATATGCCTTTATTAGTCCCACAGTGGGGAAATTCCAGTACAGTAATATGACTATGTTTATGTACAGACAGGATAAGAGTACTATTTTATATCTACTTTACACACCTCTGCTTTTAATAAAACACTGTTTATTGAAAGTCTGTGGGAAAATGAATTAGCCTCCGTAAACTGATGATGTGATGTGGAAGTAGCACAAACTGACCAGAGGGGGCAGTAGCGCAGACAGGCTCCGGGTGCAGCACTTGGATCTTTTCATTTCCTTTTTGGATGATTCCGGTCAGGTTCACACAAGAGTCCCAGTCCTCAGGAAAATCCAAATAGTATTTACACTTCTTCTCCACACAGGGCGGGTTGTCCTGAGTTCTCTGCAGAAGTTACAAACAGGAAATTAGGATCACATTTAAAACTGGAAAGAGGCAAGATTTCTGATGGCGCCCCCTGCCACCACCTGAGGTAAAACAGTTTCACATTTGGTATTTGTGCCATGACTTTATATTAGGTCATGAACTAATGCGGGGGCCTCTCCGGACATGGAGGAGCCTGAGCTTGTGCAAGAGCGTTACAGAGTTTAGGCTCTGAAACTCCTCCAGACGGGCTGGACTCTCCACTTCTCCACGGCCTCTGATCTGAACCTGAAGGGCGTCAGTTACTGGACTTCTGTTCGGTTATTGGACTTCTGTCCGGTTAAAGGACTTCAGTCCGGTTACTGGACTTCAGTCCGGTTAAAGGACTTCTGTCTGGTTAAAGGACTTCAGTCCGGTTGCTGGACTTCTGTCCGGTTACTGGACTTCAGTCCGGTTACTGGACTTCTCTCCGGTTACTGGACTTCTGTGCTGGTCGGTTTGTTCGAGGTTCATCAGTGCACATGCTCCAGGACACACATGATCCACTTGGTAGTCGTGTCATGTGACCACGTGACCTTCAGCTGTTTGTTTTGGACACTCGGTGAAGAGCAGGGTAGAGCTGTAGAGCCCCACCTGGTGACAGTCCTGGCAGACCCGAGCGTATGGTGAGGGTCTATTGGGAACATCTGGAGCCCTCTGTCAGCGGGGCCTTCAACTCACCTGTGCGGAGAGGCTGCGGACATGGAATCTGAGCGGATTTATAACACGATTAAAAGCTCATTTTTTACACTCACGTTCTTTGTGGAGATGAAGAGGTTAAAATCAGAGTCTTGGATGAGCTTCAGTTCTTTATAAAAGTGCACTGGGTTTTCAACCATCAAAGTGGCTCCTTGTCCGTCTGATACAAGATTCACCGAAGGAAACGTCAAATGACCTGAAACAGAAACAGAATTAAAACATCCTCTTCTCCTCTGACCCTCTCCTCTGCTCCTCATGACTCCACTCACATGTGACGTCCACAGTCGTGAGGAGTTTGTAGCTGAAGGAGGTGGGACGGCTCGGTTTGGATCGGTTTGGTCCTTGTGTCGCTGTGATTTCGACGAACATAAATTCAAACATCTGCTCCTCACTGCTCCACACGAAGTCGCTCAGATCAAACTCATGACCGTGAGTCTGGTTCACAAAAGACCTGTGAACAAATCAACAACTGTCAGGACTAAACAAACCGGGACTAAAACCAGGACTAAGACCGGGACTAAACCAGGACAAGACCGGGACTAAACCAGGACAAGACCGGGATTAAAACCACAACTAAAACTAAACTAAAAATATGGTAGTGAAACTGAAATCCTGCACCTGTAGCTTAGACCTTTACAAACACACATGGGGTAGAAGTAGCAGTAGTAGTAGTAGTAATAGTAGTAGCAGTAGCAGTAGCAGTAGCAGTAGTAGTAGCAGTAGCAGTAGCAGTAGCAGTAGTAGCAATAGCAGTAGCAGTAGCAGTAGCAGTAGTAGTAGTAGTAGCAGTAGCAGTAGCAGTAGCAGTAGTAGCAATAGCAGTAGCAGTAGCAGTAGCAGTAGTAGTAGTAGTAGTAGCAGTAGCAGTAGCAGTAGCAGTAGCAGTAGCAGTAGTAGTAGTAGTAGCAGTAGCAGTAGCAGTAGTAGTAGCAGTAGCAGCAGCAGCAATAATAGTAATAATAGTATCAGTAGTATTTATATTTCTTACTTCCCGCTCCCTCCAAGCTCAACAGTGAACAGTGTGGGGCCCTGGGGGCCCTGGGGGCCCTGGGGGCCGTAGTTCCAGGAGACTCGGGGTCTGTGGTCAGAACAGTGCACCGTCACGTTCTCTGGAGTAGGAACCAGATCTGAGGACACAGAAGGCTGAAGAATAAGAATTCTGTCACTGGACAAAGTTTATTTTACTCAAATACGTTTCTCATCCAAGCTGCTTCTTCAGTTCTGGTCAGACGCTGGTGGACACTGCCTTATATCTGCCTGAAGGGGGCGCTAAATACACTCAAACTGCTCTGAAACTACCAGAATCATTCAGGCTCCTGATTGTTGCGTTCACACCTCTGAGCGTTCAGGTCATCACTATTGTTTTGTTTGTTTCGATTTAGGTCTGAGGATGGAGTTGTAAAGGAGAGAGATGAAGTCTGAGGCCTCCATTTCGGTTCAAACATGGACTGTCTTTCTCTTTTTACTACTACTACTACTGCTACTGCTACTGCTACTGCTACTGCTACTGCTACTGCTACTACTACTACTGCTACTGCTACTGCTACTGCTATTGCTACTACTACTACTACTACTACTTTAGTCTTATACAGTACATTACCAGATAGTACATTCTACATTCTTCAGTGACTCCACACTCAGTGAGACTTTACTGTAGCCACAGCTGCCCCGGGGCCACAGGCTCTGACAGAACTTCAGACGAGTGGATCTGGAGCGGAGCTCAGGGGGTCTGACTGACAGGAGGATTAACCAATCAGAGAGAAGCATGACTGCGTCCACGTTAAACAGGAGAAAAATCGACATAAAAGAGAAACAGAGCAGGAGCAAGAGGACTAAACCAGGACTAAACCAGGACTAAACCAGGACTAAACCAGGACTAAACCAGGACTAAACCAGGACTAAACCCAGGGCTAAACCAGGACTAAACCAGGACTAAACCAGGACTAAACCTGGACTAAACCCGGACTAAACCCGGACTAAACCAGGACTAAACCAGGACTAAACCAGGACTAAACCAGGACTAAACCAGGACTGAGAGGAGGAGGAACTTAAAGAGGAACTTAAAAAGTAAGTTAAAGAGTAACTTTGTTTGTTTGTGTCTCGTGTTTTTTCAGTCGTCGTAGGTCCAGATTCTTCTCCGTCTTTGAGGTGTGGTGCCAAAATCAAAACTTCCTCCAGATTCAGACGTGTCACTGTTCAGATCTGAACAAAACGAGGCGCGGCTGCGAGTTACATTTACTTGAGTCACTTTAAAGAATCTACTTTTCACAGTACTTTTTACTTCTACCTGAGTAATATTTGTACTGAAGTAAAAGTACTTTTACTTGAGTAAAAGTTTTGTTTCCTCTTCCCACTGTGAGTCTAAAGTGACAAAAGTTTCTGTGACAAAATGAAATGATTCTCAGTTTGTGTTTCCTGCAGCTTCTTCAGATCTGATTTAGTTTGTCTCATTTTTGTGTCTGAACTTTGAAAACTCTAGATTTTGGGATTTATTTCATGTTTTGTCAAATTACGTTCACTTCAAATTATAATTCAGATGTTACGTCCCAACAGTTCCTCTTTAAGTTACTCAGACTTGAGCAGTACTTTTACAAATACTTTTTACCACTACTTTGTTCTTCTTCTTGAGTAATATTATTATGAAGTAACATTACTCTTATGTACAATATTCTACACCTCTGTTCTAAAGGTCTAAACCAGGTCGAAACCAGGTCTAAACCAGGACTAAACCAGGTCTAAACCAGGTCTAAAGCAGGTCTAAACCAGGTCTAAAGCAGGTCTAAAGCAGGTCTAAACCAGGACTAAAGCAGGTCTAAACCAGGACTAAAGCAGGTCTAAAGCAGGTCTAAACCAGGACTAAAGCAGGACTAAAGCAGGACTAAACCAGGACTAAAGCAGGTCTAAACCAGGACTAAAGCAGGACTAAAGCAGGTCTAAACCAGGACTAAAGCAGGACTAAAGACTCCTAAATATAATATAAACTATATTATCTCAAATTCTCATTTTTGTGTTTGTCCTTTAAAAACACCAGATTTTAACTTCAGATTATAAATCAGACGTTACCGGCAGTTCCTCTTTAAGTTACTTGAGTAATTTCTTGGACCTCTACTTTGTACTTTTACACTTTTACATACCAACAGTGACTGAAAATACACCGTTTACTCAGATGATGCGTTTATGAGCACTGTAAATACTAATATCCAAACTAAAATCACTGTCATAACGCCCTCCGGCCTTCCCACGCTCTGATTAAAGCTCGTGTGAAATCACAGATTTACATGGAAAGTGTTGGGTAATAATGGAAAAGCATCACGAGCGGAGGAGGAACTTAAAGAGGAATTTAAAGACGTAACATCTGATTTATAATCTGAAGTTCATGTAATCTGACAAAACATGAAATAAATCCCAAAATCTGGAGTTTTCAAAGGAAAGGTTGAGTTCTGGTTTAGTCCTGGTTTAATCCTGGTTTAGTTCTAGTTTAGTCCTGGTTTAGTCTTGGTTTAGTCTTGGTTCAGTCTTGGTTTAGTCCTGGTTTAGTTCTGCTTTAGTCTTAGGTAAGACTAAACCAGAGTGCTGTTACTTCAGTACAAATATTACTCAAGTAGGAGTAAAAGTATTCTGCTAAAAAAGTACCTTGAAAAGTCCAATTTCTTTCAAAAGTGACGCAAGTAAATGTAACTGAGTTCTCCACACCTCTGATTTAAAACTCCATAAAACTCTGGATTAAATCTGGATTAAATCTGGATCAAATCTGGATCAAATCTGGATTAAATCTGGATCAAATCCGGATCAAATCCGGATCAAATCTGGATCAAATCTGGATCAAATCTGGACTGCGGTTCTTGTCCAAGTCTCATAAATCATCACGATCTAATGCGGATGTGACCTTTGAACTCACCGTGACCCAGCGCTCCGTGGAGACCGAGGAGCAGAGCGAGGGCAGCCCACAGCCGCGGCATGTCTCCGGGTACCTGCCGCGCGAACGGCCGCTGATTTACGCAAAAAATAAAAAACAAAAACAAAAAAGTGAAGTGTGAGCGGGAACCAGCGCCCGGAGTCTCACATTTTGTTAAAGACCTGATCCACTGTGCGTAATGAGCGTGCGTCAGCGCGGTTTACCTGAGCGAACTCACCTGGGCGGAAATACGGGACGACAGGGAACCGTTTCACAATAAAAGCGCAAGACACTGCGCTGTTGCCTCAATTATATTAAAATATGGACTTTATTTTGGCTGTGAGTGAGTAACAAGAGAGAACGGGCAAGAGCTCCACTGTTTTTACGGATATAGCACGAGGAGCGTACTTTTACTCTTACTTGAGTAATGGTTTTACTGAAGTAACAGTACTCTTACTTTATTTGACAAAATGAAACGATTCTCACAATTGTGTTTCTTGGTTTAGTTTGTCTCATTTTTGTGTCTGTCCTTTGAAAACACCAGATTTGGGGATTTATTTCATGTTTTTGTCAAATTACATCAGATGTGCATTCCGGCAGTTACTCTTTAAGTTACTTTTACTCGAGTCGGTCTTTTCCCAAATACTTCTATTTGAGTAATATTATTTTGAAGTAACGTTATTCTTACTTGAGAACAATTTTTGACTGCTCTTTTTATTATGTGCATTACTAAGAACTGGAATATCTTTTGGTTAAGTCAGTAGTAATATGGTCACACTCCGCACTATATTATATTATATTAAATTATATTATATTATATTATATTATATTATATTATAGTAATTATATTAAATTATATTATATTATATTATATTATATTATATTATATTATATTATATTATATTATATTACTATTATATAGTTTAATTTATTTTTTATTTTTATCATTATTATTATTATTTTTTTTTTTTATTTTTAAGTTTTTGAAGCCATTTTTGAACGTGTTTTTTAAGGCGTTTTTCTCCATTTCAGTTCGTCATACACGTGGTTTCTGCGCGCCACCTGCTGTTCACTTTATGGCATAACACCACGATTTCCCATATTGAATTCATCAGAAAAATGTTTTCCTCACTCAGAAATTGTCTCTGTTTTTTAAATGTTGACACACTTTTTACTTTTCCCCGACTTTTTTCTCCCACAAACTTAAATACTGCGGAACATTTCTAGTGGAGGGTTACCTGAAATATTTTTGCTTTATGTAGAATGTTCCACAGCACCGATTAAACCCATCGATCCCGAGGGAGACAAGCAGGTCACAGCACTACGCTACATTACAGGTCAGATCTGTGGAGAGGCGCCCCTATTCACAGAAGGAATTATTGTGTTTTTGAGCAATAAAAACACCTGTGATGAATAATGCTGATGGATGTGTTTAAAGTCATACCACGGAACATTCCAGGCAAAACAATAATATATCCATGGAGACAAGCAGGTAGTGGACCCTCTACCACTGTGGTAAAAGTAGCGCAGGTACTATCCACCAAACCAAGTCACCATCACAAAAAAAAACAAAAACATGGAAACTGTATATATATATATATATATATATATATATATATATATATATATATATATATATATATATATATATATATATATATATATATATGTGTGTATATATATATATATACATACAGTATATATATATACATACAGTATATATATATACATACAGTATATATATATATACATACAGTATATATATATATACATACAGTATATATATATATATATACATACATATATATATATATATATATATATATATATATATATATATATATATATATATATATATATATATATATATATAACAATAGCAGACATTGAGGACAGTTACAAGTACCTTTGTATCCCACAAGCAAATGGCAACCTTAAAGAGGCAACAAGGAAAGCGGCTACGGCCAAATACCTGCAACGAGTAAGGCAAGTCCTAAGAAGCAGCTCAATGGCAAGAATAAGGCACAGGCAATAAACAGCTACGCCCTGCCAGTGATCAGATACCCTGCAGGAATCATAAGCTGGCCAAAGGAGGAGATACAGACCACAGACGTTAAGACACGAAAGCTCCTGACCTGCATGGAGGGTTCCATCCCAAATCCAGCACCCTGAGACTGTATGCGAGCCGGAAGGAAGGAGGCCGAGGACTAGTGAGTGTGGGAACCACTGTCCAGGATGAAACAGTCAAAATCCATAAGTACATCAAGGACAAGGCCCTGACAGATGATGTGCTCAGGGAATGTCTCAGACAGTGGAGGTCAGAGGAAGAGGTGCTGGAGGGACCATCATGGCAGGACAAGCCCCTACATGGGGCGTACCACCGAAACATAACTGAAGTGGCTGATATCAAGAAATCCTACCAATGGTTGGAGAGGGCTGGTCTGAAGGACAGCACAGAGGCCCTCATCCTGGCTGCACAGGAGCAGGCCTTGAGCACCCGAGCAATAGAGGCCCAGATCTACCACACCAGACAAGACCCAAGGTGTAGGCTGTGCAAAGAGGCTCCTGAGACAGTCCAGCACATAACTGCAGGGTGTAAGATGCTGCAGGGGGAGCATCACATAGAGCAACACAACCAAGTGGCGGGTATAGTGTACAGAAGTACGGGCTGGAGACCCCAAGGTCAAGGTGGGAAACACCTCTGAAGGTTGAGGAGAATGAGCGAGCCAAGATCCTGTGGGACTTCCAGATACAGACTGACAGATGGTGATGGCGAACATCACCATTCATTGCAATACCAAGCGATGGTGATATCAGGAAAAAGGAACACGAGAAACTAGAGAAATACCAGGGGCTCAAGGAAGAGCTGGAGAAGGTCTGGAAGGTGAAGGCATCAGTGGTGCCCGTGGTGATCGGAGCACTCGGGGCTGTAACCCCCAAACTGGAGGAGGTTACAGCAGATCCAGGAGAAACATCAGACATCTCAGTCCAGAAAAGTGCAGTACTGGAAGAGCAAAGATACTGGGCAGAACTCTCAAGCTCCCAGGCCTCTGGTAGAGGACCCGAGCTGGATGAGGGTGAGAGACCAACCACCGTGGAAGGTGAGGAACACTGTTATACATATATATATAAATTAGGGCTGTTCACAAACAAAAAAGAAAAAGAAATCTGAATAGAGGTGTATAAGTACATATGTAACCTTTTTTTTTTTTTAAGACTGATTAGAGTAATGACAATATTATTATTATTGTTATTGCTATCATTATCTTTTTGTATTCTTTGTTTTTTTTTTGTTTGTGCATATTTGGTTTATTCTAAGATTATGATTTGTATAGAAAATGTTTTTATTAAAGCTTAAAAAATAAAGTATAAAAAAAGGATTAGATGCATTTGAGTGAATGTGTCTTTTTTACCACCTAATGACATCACAGATTGTGCAGATGATGTGCAGATACTGAACTTCTGCTGAAAGGATTTGAAACCGTAAAATTAAAATAAAAGTTTGTGGAGCGGATCCAAAACAAAGAATGAGAAGGAGAAACATTTGTGGAGCAGACGTCTGGAGATTTCAGTCAAATTAATTTATGATAAACTGTAGAAGTTTGTGAGCAGAAGACGAGGTTTTCTGCAGCAGGTTCAGACGCGTCTCTCGTCTCGTAGGGATTATTTCAGATTAAATGTGCAGAGGATTAACCACAGCACCGTTCACATGTTCCACTGTGGACCAGAACTTTGACCTGGTTTATGGTTCATATCCCTGGAATTACTGCTCCTCTTCCTCCCTCTGCTCCTCTTCCTCCCTCTGCTGCTCCTCTTCCTCCTCTGCTGCTCCTCTTCCTCCCTCTGCTCCTCCTCTTCCTCCCTCTGCTCCTCTTCCTCCCTCTGCTCCTCTTCCTCCCTCTGCTCCTCCTCTTCCTCCCTCTGCTGCTCCTCTTCCTCCCTCTGCTGCTCCTCTTCCTCCCTCTGCTCCTCCTCTTCCTCCCTCTGCTGCTCCTCCTGGACTTGGATGGAACGCCCCCTTGTGGTGAATGTTCAATAACAGAGTCACTGTGTTTATACACGACACGAGGCCCAGTTTAATATAAAACACAACTGTTTTATATTAAACATAAATGACATATGACATATGTACATATATATATACAGTATATATATATATTATATATATATATATATATATATACTGTATATACTGTATATACTGTATATATATTTAAGTAGGGGGTCCCTGCTGCAGGTTCTTGGTGAGCAGACGTTTATCAGCTCGTGCGTCGTGGTGCAGGTTCTCGGTGAGCAGATGTTCATGAGCTCGTGGTGCAGGTTCTCGGTGAGCTCGTGCGTCGTGGTGCAGGTTCTCGGTGAGCAGATGTTCATGAGCTCGTGGTGCAGGTTCTCGGTGAGCAGATGTTCATGAGCTCGTGGTGCAGGTTCTCGGTGAGCAGATGTTCATGAGCTCGTGGTGCAGGTTCTCGGTGAGCAGATGTTCATGAGCTCGTGGTGCAGGTTCTCGGTGAGCTCGTGCGTCGTGGTGCAGGTTCTCGGTGAGCAGATGTTCATGAGCTTGTGGTGCAGGTTCTCGGTGAGCTCGTGCGTCGTGGTGCAGGTTCTCGGTGAGCAGATGTTCATGAGCTCGTGGTGCAGGTTCTTGGCAGATGTTCCAGACACGTGTCTCTCTGGATCTGCATCACTGTCAGACTGAAGTCAGACTAATCCCCACGTGAGCCGTGTCCACCACAGACACACAGCACTGAGGAGGCTGCTACACAATACACATTTATATTGAGACTTCACAGCTGATGTCGTGAACACTGGGGGTGTGATGCTAACTGTAGGCACTGCTCTGTCTGAAGCATTTTATTTTAACATAATCTGACCAGAAACAGCTGATTTAGACAGAACTTCACCAGGTGAGCTGATCTGCACCTTTAAACAAGCCCCTCACACATAGAACCACACAGAAAATCAAACAGGAAAATGAAAATGTGCACTTTAAATCCATTTTGTATTTTGAGTTTTCAGACCACCTTAAACTTTTTACTAATGTGTGCATTTGGTCACCATGGCAACTGCTGGACATTAGACTCAGACTGAATCCACAAGGAAATGATTTGGACACAGCAGCTCAAACATCACAGTATAATATAACAATAAAGAAAAAATATATATAAATGGCAATAGCAAAAAAAAGACTGGTGTGAAATAAGGTATAATTATATAAATGCAAATGTACAAGTAAAAATAAAATAGAAAATAAGGAATGACATGTTTGACAGGACAGGAGCTTCTTCTGTCTGTGACATAAAGGTGAGTTGTTTCACCATAGAGATCCATGCAGAACACCCCCCGTGTGACGTCACTGCAAAGTATCAATACCTACAGTTTATGTTCATTTAAAGATGCACTGTGTAACTTCTTTGGTGCAGGATATTTAATTTTTTATTGTATTTTATGTGTTTATTTCATATTTCATATTAAACAGTGTCCTGATATTAAACGTGTACAAAATGAATGAAAAGGAGCAGAAAGGAGCGTCGTCTCCTCGACACTCGACACGTTCACACTGAAACATTTCATCAGTACATTTCATTTCAATCACAAATATTAATCAGTTGCAAACAGAAATCACTTTTATGCGCAACAACTTGAACTTTCTTTTATTTCTTTTATGTACAAACACACTGCGCTGGAGCTGATGTATTTTTTAAATGTCGTTATTGCACTTGACCCTTTGATTTCTTTTCCATAAATGAACTCCTTTCACAGCAACACTTCACTCCATAAACTTGGTTATTTATTTTTTGTTTTTTTAAATTGTAGTGGCTTGTTCTTTAAATATTTACAGGTGACACGTTGCACTTTGCTTCATACATGACATAAGTCAATATCACACATTTTCAACATCTTAACACATTATGGCTCTAAATAACGACTGTCGGTGATAATTCTCAAGGCCCTTTTCTGTCAAATAAATAACATAATATAATACATTTGTATTCATAGAGATGTGATTGCTCTGTCTGGAATATTCCACACTATGGCATTAAATTGATCAAAAATATGCATTCTGATTCTGGGCAGGGTCACCCCTCCACAGATCTGACCTGTAACCTTCTACACCAGAAAAGCTCCACAGTGCAGCTTTAATCACTGTATTGTCCTTAGTATCCCTGTGAACACTGGGACACACTGTATGTCATTCTAAATGGATTTTATTTTTACTGTTCATTCAAATTTGTGAACACATTTTATTGTTTCAGAGTAAATTCCACAGTGTCTCTTTAATCCTCACGTGCTCCGCCTCAGACCCTACAGCAGATAAACACACAGAGACGTGGGCCAGATGTGAGGGTTCAAATCCCTGTGGCCTCGTTTAGCCGAGTGTGTTGCCACGTGCCCAGCTGCCCTGACTCCGCCTCCTAACTCCACTGACCCCGCCCCCTTACGCATCTGACTCCGCCCCCTAACTCCACTGACCCCGCCCCCTCACGCATCTGACCCCGCCCCCTGACGCCTTAGCTCCGCCCTCTCCTGCCCGGCCTAAATCTCCCCCTCTGACTCCGCCCCTCATTATCTTAACCCCACCCCCTGCCCCTGACTCCGCCCTCCCCTGCCCCTGACTCCGCCCTCCCCTGCCCCTGACTCCGCCCTCCCCTGCCCCTGACTCCGCCCTGCCCTGAAGCTCCTGCCCCCTCGTCTCTGGTCATCAGTGTCCAGTCTGGATCTGTTCACGCTGGAGCAGTTTGGAGATTTGTACCATCCTTTAGAACATCTGAAACACGTGTGGATTTGACGGAAATATTGCTGTTTAGAGTTTTTATTTTATTTTGTTGTTCTGTTTTGGGTTGTTGTTTTTTTTTGGTTTTTTTTGGAGACATTGCAGGAGGATGCGCGCTCTTCTGGACAGCAGCTGGATGCGGTTCGCTCCGGTCGGGAGAGAGTACGAGTGGCCCACAGGAGCTCCACTGACTCAGCTCAAAGAGGTGAAAAATGAAATGTACCATGACTTCATTCTGTTTAGACTGTGGCCCTGGGTACAGAGGAAGGATAATGGATGGACAGACTCTTTCGCCATCTGCTTGTCTCCATGTAGATCCTATTGCTTTGCCTGGAATGTTCCACAATGCAGCATTAAATATTTCTGTGTTACTTTCCATAGAAAGTGCTGCCACAAGGGCAAATTACAAGCCAGATCTGTGGAGAGGTATTTTAGCAACACCAGTTTTGAATAAATGCAAAATGGATAAGTTTAATGCCAAGTTATTGTGTAACATTCCTGGCAAATCAATAATATCTCCATGGAGACGAGCCAGTGGACCCCCTCAAAGGACCAATAGAAACTTATTGTGTGTATTTAAAGTCCCAATTTGTAGATCGGCCAATCTGAACAAAGGCCGGGGGAGGGGACAGGTGAGGGGACAGGTGAGAGGACAGGTGAGAGGACAGGTGAGGGGAGGGGACAGGTGAGGGGAGGGGACAGGTGAGAGGACAGGTGAGAGGACAGGTGAGGGGAGGGGACAGGTGAGGGGAGGGGACAGGTGAGAGGACAGGTGAGGGGACAGGTGAGGGGAGGGGACAGGTGAGAGGACAGGTGAGAGGACAGGTGAGGGGAGGGGACAGGTGAGGGGAGGGGACAGGTGAGAGGACAGGTGAGAGGACAGGTGAGGGGAGGGGACAGGTGAGAGGACAGGTGAGGGGAGGGGACAGGTGAGGGGAGGGGACAGGTGAGAGGACAGGTGAGGGGAGGGGACAGGTGAGGGGACAGGTGAGGGGAGGGGACAGGTGAGGGGAGGGGACAGGTGAGAGGACAGGTGAGGGGAGGGGACAGGTGAGGGGACAGGTGAGGGGACAGATGAGGGGAGGGGACAGGTGAGAGGACAGGTGAGAGGACAGGTGAGGGGAGGGGACAGGTGAGAGGACAGGTGAGGGGAGGGGACAGGTGAGGGGAGGGGACAGGTGAGAGGACAGGTGAGGGGAGGGGACAGGTGAGGGGACAGGTGAGAGGACAGGTGAGGGGACAGGTGAGAGGACAGGTGAGGGGAGGGGACAGGTGAGGGGAGGGGACAGGTGAGAGGACAGGGGAGGGGACAGATGAGAGGACAGGTGAGGGGAGGGGACAGGTGCCACACTCTCTTTTTTAAAAGTTCAGCTTCCACTGTGGAGCTGTGTTCACTACTGCCCCCAGTGGTCAGCTCATGTACTGCTCCAGTGATAAGACTCCACACATTCTGAGGAGACGGAGGACAGAGGACACAGAGGACAGAAACACACAGAGGACAGAAGCACACAGAGGACAGAGAGGACAGAGGACAGAAGCACACAGAGGACAGAAACACACAGAGGACAGAAGCACACAGAGGACAGAGGACAGAAACACACAGAGGACAGAAGCACACAGAGGACAGAAGCACACAGAGGACAGAAGCACACAGAGGACAGAAGCACACAGAGGACACAGAGGACAGAAACACACAGAGGACAGAGGACAGAAACACACAGAGGACAGAAACACACAGAGGACACAGGACACGGAGGACAGAGAGG
Source organism: Taenioides sp. WSHXM2023 (assembly GCA_029959045.1). Classification (NCBI taxonomy): domain Eukaryota; kingdom Metazoa; phylum Chordata; class Actinopteri; order Gobiiformes; family Gobiidae; genus Taenioides; species Taenioides sp. WSHXM2023. The sequence goes on from CM057090.1 coordinate 1,516,666, forward strand.
ACAGAAACACACAAAGGACACAGAGGACAGAAGCACACAGAGGACAGAAGCACACAGAGGACAGAAGAACACAGAGGACACAGAGGACAGAAACACACAGAGGACAGAAGAACACAGAGGACACAGAGGACAGAAACACACAGAGGACAGAAGCACACAGAGGACAGAAGCACACAGAGGACACAGAGGACAGAAACACACAGAGGACAGAGGACAGAAACACACAGAGGACAGAAGAACACAGAGGACACAGAGGACAGAAACACACAGAGGACAGAGGACAGAAACACACAGAGGACAGAAACACACAGAGGACACAGGACACGGAGGACAGAGAGGACAGAAACACACAAAGGACACAGAGGACAGAAGCACACAGAGGACAGAAGCACACAGAGGATGGAACTACACAAGACAGAAGCACACAGAGGACAGAGGACAGAAGCACACAGAGGACAGAGGACACAGAGGACAGAAGCACACAGAGGACAGAGGACACAGAGGACAGAAGCACACAGAGGACAGAAGCACACAGAGGACAGAGGACAGAAGCACACAGAGGACAGAGGACACAGAGGACAGAAGCACACAGAGGACAGAAGCACACAGAGGACAGAGGACAGAAGCACACAGAGGACAGAGGACACAGAGGACAGAAGCACACAGAGGACAGAGGACACAGAGGACAGAAGCACACAGAGGACAGAAGCACACAGAGGACAGAGGACAGAAGCACACGTGTTGTAGAACTCATTTGATTTTGAAGATAATTTTGGGATTTTGTTACAAAGGCGCGTCACAGAGGAG
>CM057090.1:1522472-1552432 GCA_029959045.1 Taenioides sp. WSHXM2023
GAGTGAAGCGCTGCGATTGGACGAGACAGAGTGAAGCGCTGCGATTGGACGAGGCAACAGAGTGAAGCGCTGTGATTGGACGAGACAGAGTGAAGCGCTGCGATTGGACGAGACAGAGTGAAGCGCTGTGATTGGACGAGGCAACAGAGTGAAGCGCTGCGATTGAACGAGACAACAGAGTGAAGCGCTGCGATTGGACGAGGCAACAGAGTGAAGCGCTGTGATTGAACGAGACAACAGAGTGAAGCGCTGCGATTGGACGAGGCAACAGAGTGAAGCGCTGCGATTGGACGAGGCAACAGAGTGAAGCGCTGCGATTGGACGAGACAGAGTGAAGCGCTGCGATTGGACGAGACAGAGTGAAGCGCTGCGATTGGACGAGGCAACAGAGTGAAGCGCTGCGATTGGACGAGGCAACAGAGTGAAGCGCTGCGATTGGACGAGGCAACAGAGTGAAGCGCTGCGATTGGACGAGACAGCAGAGTAAAGCGCTGCGATTGGACGAGGCAGCAGAGTGAAGCGCTGCGATTGGACGAGGCAACAGAGTGAAGCGCTGCGATTGGACGAGACAGCAGAGTGAAGCGCTGCGATTGGACGAGGCAACAGAGTGAAGCGCTGCGATTGGACGAGACAGCAGAGTGAAGCGCTGCGATTGGACGAGGCAGCAGAGTGAAGCGATGCAATTGGACGAGGCAACAGAGTGGAGCGCTGCGATTGGACGAGACACTCACAGAAAGGTGTTCTTGATTTTGTCCACACACTGGATGTCGTTAGTGATGTCATCGTCCGTGAACTCTGAGACACAAAACATTTTCATGTTGTAATTTTGACTCAGTTTAATGGAGCACTTCCTGAAGTCAGTAGTTATTACAGATTTACACCAGTGTCAGACACTGGCTCGTCTGGACCACAGACTGTGTAAATGGACAGAGCAGAGCGGTGAGCCTCGTCATTTTGGTCTTAAAATGTTCATATTAACCTGATCTATTTTTAGATGTACTATAGCAATTTAAACAAAGAAACTTGGAATTCGATATATTGTGATGGTCCACAATATTGTGAGACATTTGACGATACGATATCACGATATTCCAATTATTGATACATCCCTAGTTTTTATTTATTGCATTTTGTCCTTAAATCAAGATATGAACATTAATAAGAGACCAATCAGGCACTTTCTTTTCCAGACGTTGCTCCCACTAGCGTTAGCAACGGGTTTGTTAGACAGCGTTGCTAAGCGAAGGAGGAGGGGCATTACCTTCAACAGCCTCGCTCCTGATTGGCTCTTTGCTATGTGTGCTTGGAATTCCTAATATGGAACTCAGCTCCAAATTGGTTCCTGTAACCGCTAGCCTCAGTGAGCTTCATTTGACTGGAGCCAAACGCTGTGGGTGACGTCACACTCCCTGAGAACATTTCTTTACACAGTCTGTGGTCTGGACACATTAAAGCGGGAGTCCTGACCTGTACAGTCGGATCCACACAGTGCAGATTGCCCGTTCTGCCCTTGGCAGAAGTGGTGAGGGATCTGGAAGATTCCGTACAGCGTCCAGGGCTCAGCGGCGCTGTTGTCATTGGGAACGGATAAAGTGTTGACCGCAGACGAGTCGTAGTTTGAGCTCTGAGACACGTGGCACACGACTGCAACCAAACATGTACCATTACACACAAACATGTACCATTACACACAAACATGTACCATTACACACAAACATGTACCATTACACACAAACAGACACCATTACACACAAACATTACACACAAACATGTCATTAAGTCCTGGTCTAGTCCTGGTTTAGTCCTGGTCTAGTCCTGGTCTAGTCCTGGTCTTACTCTTCTCGATGGTGGTGTCTCTGGTTCAGTCCTGATGTAGTCCTGGTCTAGTCCCGGTCTAGTCCTGGTCTAGTCCTGGTCTAGTCCTGGTCTTACTCTTCTCGATGGTGGTGTCTCTGGTTTAGTCCTGGTTTAGTCCTGGTCTAGTCCTGGTCTTACTCTTCTCGATGGTTGTGTCTCTGGTTCAGTCCTGATGTAGTCCTGGTTTAGTCCTGGTCTAGTCCTGGTCTAGTCCTGGTCTAGTCCTGGTCTAGTCCTGGTCTTACTCTTCTCGATGGTGGTGTCTCTGGTTCAGTCCTGATGTAGTCCTGGTCTAGTCCTGGTCTAGTCCTGGTCTAGTCCTGGTCTTACTCTTCTCGATGGTGGTGTCTCTGGTTCAGTCCTGATGTAGTCCTGGTCTAGTCCTGGTCTAGTCCTGGTCTAGTCCTGGTCTTACTCTTCTCGATGGTGGTGTCTCTGGTTCAGTCCTGATGTAGTCCTGGTTTAGTCCTGGTCTAGTCCTGGTCTAGTCCTGGTCTAGTCCTGGTCTAGTCCTGGTCTTACTCTTCTCGATGGTGGTGTCTCTGGTTCAGTCCTGATGTAGTCCTGGTCTAGTCCTGGTCTAGTCCTGGTCTAGTCCTGGTCTTACTCTTCTCGATGGTGGTGTCTCTGGTTCAGTCCTGATGTAGTCCTGGTCTAGTCCTGGTCTAGTCCTGGTCTTACTCTTCTCGATGGTGGTGTCTCTGGTTCAGTCCTGATGTAGTCCTGGTCTAGTCCTGGTCTAGTCCTGGTCTTACTCTTCTCGATGGTGGTGTCTCTGGTTCAGTCCTGATGTAGTCCTGGTCTAGTCCTGGTCTAGTCCTGGTCTTACTCTTCTCGATGGTGGTGTCTCTGGTTCAGTCCTGATGTAGTCCTGGTCTAGTCCTGGTCTAGTCCTGGTCTTACTCTTCTCGATGGTGGTGTCTCTGGTTCAGTCCTGATGTAGTCCTGGTCTAGTCCTGGTCTAGTCCTGGTCTTACTCTTCTCGATGGTGGTGTCTTTGGCCTTCGTCAGACCGGCCCTCAGCAGTTCTGTCAGTTCACATTTCTCATAAACTTTTCCCTCCGTGACTCCTCCAAAGAGCGCCACCGTCAGGACCAACGCCGCCACTGCTCTCACTCTCTCCATTTTCAAACACTCTGGGCAAAAAACCCCAAACTCAGCACATATATGATCCTGTCCAACCCAGCGCAGCCAATCAGAAGGCTCCGTCTGACCCGCCACAGCCAATCACATCGTCGGCTCCTCTCCACCTGCAGCTAAGACTGTTCCAGACTCCAGTTTCGTGACGATTTGAAAAAGGATCTTCGTGTTTTGGACTTTTCTGGGTTAGACATTGTTGTGATTGAAAAGGTTTGGCCTCAGGAGGAAAATGGCCCTATCTCGTGATCTCAGGATACACACAGGACAAAGCACTGGGTGGAGCTGGACAAGGACCGCAGGGCCAAGAGACACAAAGATCAGGTTTAGTCCTGGTTTAGTCCTGGTTTAGTCCTGGTTTAGTCCTGGTTTAGTCCTAGTTTAGTCCTGGTTTAGTCCTGGTTTAGTCCTGGTTTAGTCCTGGTTTTGTCCTGGTTTAGTCCTGGTTTGGTCCTGGTTTAGTCCTGGTTTAGTCCTGGTTTAGTCCTAGTTTAGTCCTGGTTTAGTCCTGGTTTAGTCCTGGTTTGGTCCTGGTTTAGTCCTGGTTTAGTCCTGGTTTGGTCCTGGTTTAGTCCTAGTTTAGTCCTGGTTTAGTCCTGGTTTAGTCCTGGTTTTGTCCTGGTTTGGTCCTGGTTTGGTCCTGGTTTAGTCCTGGTTTAGTCCTGGTTTGGTCCTGGTTTAGTCCTGGTTTAGTCCTGGTTTTGTCCTGGTTTGGTCCTGGTTTAGTCCTGGTTTAGTCCTGGTTTAGTCCTGGTTTGGTCCTGGTTTAGTCCTGGTTTAGTCCTGGTTTAGTCCTGGTTTAGTCCTGGTTTTGTCCTGGTTTAGTCCTGGTTTAGTCCTGGTTTAGTCCTGGTTTTGTCCTGGTTTAGTCCTGGTTTGGTCCTGGTTTGGTCCTGGTTTAGTCCTGGTTTAGTCCTGGTTTAGTCCTGGTTTAGTCCTGGTTTAGTCCTGGTTTAGTCCTGGAGTAGTCTGAGTCTGTGTAGAGTCAGTGTAATGAAAATAAGTGATTTGTCTTGTATAAAAACTCTGTCGTCTGTTTGTCTTTTCATTGCAGAGGACGTAAAAGTTTCAGACGTCACACCTGCGTCTTCAGCTCGGGACACCCCCAGACTGTCTGACCTCCCTCCACGACAACCCCGGACTCGCCTTTCCAGTGATCTCGGACACCGCGCTCGACAACCAAGAACGCATTTCAAATTCACTGAACCAGATATCTGATATCTCTTGATACAATTTCTGAAATACTTTCTACAATATCTGAAACTTTCAAAATGTATGTCAACCTGAATCAAAATCAAATAAAAATCTGATAAAATAAAGGGAAGCTCGTCTGTAAATGGAAATAAAACACATATTGTGGTCACAACTGATCAATGAAACGCTGCCTAATTTCGACAGCGGTTCTGTTTTCTTCTGGAGGTGCCACACAGCAAGAAGTTACAATTCTGCAAACCTGAGATTAGAATACAGATTAATAACTTGTAATTGTCACTAAAATTTTCTCAACACAAATCCGTACATTTTAGGGCTTTTACAGCAGCTTATCACCCGCTGCATCGGACTAAAAACATCCAGCGACTCTTGACGATGCCAAATGTGCGCCACACAGGAGCGGGTTCGAGCGCGGCTTTGATTATCGGCCTCCTCCCGCCCCGTCGCCTCATAACGTACCCTCGGTCATCTAGAAATGTTTTCATCAAGTCGAAAAACTGGGCTACTGTATGTAAGAAATGAAGATGCTTTAGGTCGAGATAAAGGAGTCGTGCGTGTCCTCTGGGAAGAACGCCACTACAGCGAGGATGACGCACTGCGAGTCACATATGATTTGGGTTAGGGTTAGGGGTTAGGGTTAGGGTTAGGGGTTAGGGTTAGGGGTTAGGGTTAGGGTTAGGGGTTAGGGTTAGGGGTTAGGGTTAGGGGTTAGGGTTAGGGGTTAGGGTTAGGGGTTAGGGTTAGGGGTTAGGGGTTAGGGTTAGGGGTTAGGGTTAGGGTTAGGGGTTAGGGTTTGGACATTTATAGAACAGTAGATCTTTCTGTTCAGGTGAGGATATGGATCCGCTGAGGGCGCTGGGTAAACTTGTCTGTGGTCGGCCTCAGGAGGTCCGTGACATCACACACCTGCTGAGGGGGCGACCGTCCAATCACACGGCTCCTCATACCTCCAGACCCCACCCCTCACTCTCCCCTTTAGGCCAAGAGCCATAAAGGTCAGGTTCAGTCCTGGGTTAGACCTGGTTTAGTCCTGGTTTATGTCTGATTTAGATCTGGGTTAGTTGTAGTTTAAACCTGTTTTAGACCAAGGATATAGATCGAGTTCTATAATTATATATAGATAGACCTAGTTCATTGCTCTGGTTTTGTCCTGGTTTGGACTTGGTTTAGTTCTGGTTTGGACCTGGTTTAGTTCTGGTTTGGACCTGGTTTAGTCCATTTGAAGTCTTGGTTTAATATGCCCCCCTCTTTTACTCACAAAAAAACGACAAGATTTCATGTAGCTGATCTTTATTCATTATCAGTCATCTGCCATCACAGATGGGCCTGTGGGAATAGCGCCCCCTAGTTACCACTCTTTTTCCCGCCCTCTGGTCCCCTGCCTCCCCTGGATCTTGGTCTGGTCTTGCGTCCCAGGTCCGGTCCCAGGTCCTGTTCTAGCTCCGGTTCCAGGTCTGGTCTCAGGTCTGGTCCCAGGTTTGGTCTCAGGTCTGGTCCCAGGTTTGGTCCCAGGTTTGGTCTCAGGTCTGGTCCCAGGTTTGGTCTCAGGTCTGGTCTCAGGTCTGGTCTCGGGTCTCATTCCTTGAAGACCAGGACAGTCCTTGAAGACCTCGGCAGGATCAGCGTTCTTACATTTATCAGAGTTCAACACGATACTGTAAACAAACACAAGGATTTTTTGTGTTAGTAACAGTTCAGATTTCTGTCTTCTCTCAAAAAACAAACAAAAATAATAATAATAATTTAAAATGGTTAAATGGCAAAAGGAGAAAATTCAATTTGTCAACTGGACAAAAGCTGCTTCTTCAGTTCTGGTCAGACGCTGGTGGACAGAAACTGAATTTCTCCTTTTGTCATGGATTCTACCCGACGACCGAGGGATTCTACACACTTAAAATGGCTTAAAAGTCCTCATTTAGGACTCACTTAGACCCAGTTTAGTCCTGGTGCCGTACTGGTTTAGTCCTGCTGTAATCATTCAGTCCTGGTTGGATCCTGGCTTAGAGCATGTGTAGACCTGGTTCAGTCCTGGTTCAGTCCTGGTTTAGTCCTGGTTCAGTCCTGGTTTAGTCCTGGTTCAGTCCTGGTTCAGTCCTGGTTTAGTCCTGGTTCAGTCCTGGTTCAGTCCTGATTTAGTCCTGTTTTAGACCTGGTTTACTCCTCTACAAACTGAAATGCTCTGAACTGCGTGCGTTATATTATTTTGTCCGTTCAAATTTCAGTCTCTCAAAAGGACCGTCTGGATTAGAGTTTGGGGGGGTAACTCTGAGGGTAACTCTGGGGGTAACTCTGGGGGTAACTCTGGGGGTAACTCTGAGGGTAACTCTGAGGGTAACTCTGAGGGTAACTCTGGGGGTAACTCTGGGGGTAACTCTGAGGGTAACTCTGAGGGTAACTCTGAGGGTAACTGAGGGTAACTCTGGGGGTAACTCTGAGGGTAACTCTGGGGGTAACTCTGAGGGTAAGTCTGGGGGTAAGTCTGGGGGTAACTCTGGGGGTAACTCTGGGGGTAACTCTGAGGGTAAGTCTGGGGGTAAGTCTGAGGGTAACTCTGGGGGTAACTCTGAGGGTAACTCTGAGGGTAACTCTGAGGGTAACTCTGGGGGTAACTCTGGGGGTAACTCTGAGGGTAACTCTGAGGGTAACTCTGAGGGTAACTCTGAGGGTAACTCTGGGGGTAACTCTGAGGGTAACTCTGGGGGTAACTCTGAGGGTAACTCTGGGGGTAACTCTGAGGGTAACTCTGGGGGTAACTCTGGTTTAGTGGTTCTATGAAGCTGGGTCACTTTCTATCAGGGCAGATCTCCATGGAAACATGCCCTGAACTCAGAACCTGCTCCAGACCAGGTTAAGTTTTAAGATAAGAAAACGAGTCTTTGACCAATCAGAGACCAGAATCCATCTGTTTTTACATCAGAGCGACTAAAGAGAAACGCACGAGTAAACGCACGAAACGTAAACTGAATACGCCGTGTTACATCTTTACATCTCACTGTTTCACACTAAAATAATAATAACAAAGTAATGTGTGAAGATTCAAAACCTAAAGCAGTTTTGAATTCCTTGTATATTTTGTGATTTTGATTGACAGCTTCTTGTGTGTGAAGTACGGCTCACAATATTCTGATTGGTCTGCTGGTGCTGACTCCGCCCCCTGTTCTGTGACACGATTCATTCATAAAATCCGGGGCTGTCAGAGCGAGAACCTGCATCACGGAACCTCACGGAACCTCACGGAACCACCAGAGACGCTCAGGTCCAGGTTAGTCTATCCAGGTTTAGCCAGCTTCATAGTACAGGCCTCTGGTTTAGTCCTGGTTTAGTCCTGGTTCAGTTCTGGTTTGGTCCTGGTTTAGACAGACTTACTCGTTGAAGATGGACTCAAGGCACTGAGTGTTCACCGTGGCCCTGTCCCCGCCCACACCTGCACAAACACAGTTTACTCATTAACACTGAGCGTTTACCCCGTCCCCGCCCACATCTGCCTGTCCCCGCCCACATCTGCTCTGTCCCCGCCCTCATTTTCTCTGTCCCCGCCCACATCTGCTCTGTCCCCGCCCTCATTTTCTCTGTCCCCGCCCACATCTGCTCTGTCCCCGCCCTCATTTTCTCTGTCCCCGCCCACATCTGCTCCGTCCCCGCCCACATCTGCCTGTCCCCGCCCACATCTGCCTGTCCCCGCCCACATCTGCTCTGTCCCCGCCCTCATTTTCTCTGTCCCCGCCCACATCTGCCCTGTCCCCGCCCACATCTGCCTGTCCCCGCCCACATCTGCCTGTCCCCGCCCACATCTGCCTGTCCCCGCCCACATCTGCTCTGTCCCCGCCCACACCTTAATCATCTTAAAAGAGGTTTAAAACTCTAAAACGCACTAGTTCTCTGTGTTTTGAAGGCGGTCCAAATGACGTAAAGCACCTTTAGACCTCAGAATGTCCTTAAGGGAAACCTGCAGCAGTGAACACAGTGACGTTTGGGTTAAATCTCTCACCGACACAGAGTCCAATGTCCACCGGGCCAGCCCCGCTCTGCTCCTCTGCTCCTCCACGCACAAACCTGCCCACTTCACACACCACTGAGGACGGGGCGGAGGAAACGAGACACAGAGAGGGGACATTAGGCATTCTTTTCTGTAGCTTATAAAACTGTTAGTCTCACAAGTTTGTGTATTAGCCTACAATAAAATTATTATTATTATTAAGTATTATTATTTATGGAAACTTTGGGGAAATTTCACCACCTGTCGACAGTTTGGACACACCTCCTTATTCAGTGTTTTTTTCCTTTATGTTTACAACTTTCTCCATTTCATAAACACACAGAAAACATCCAGCACATGAAGCAAGATACATGGAATTATGTAGAAAGGAAAAAAGTTAAACATCTCAACTAAATATTTCTTATATTTTATATTCAAATCCTCAGAGTCTCCACCCTTTGCTTTGTGGACAGCTGTAAACCCTTGACTTTCTCCCTGAAATGGTTTTCACTTCACAGCTGTGCCTCAGGGTTAAGAAACGCCAAAAAGTAAAGGGCGTTTTGAAGCTTCAGTGTAAAGAATCCTGGAAATAAACAAGAAACATAAACGAGTTTGGACTGGACATCCAAATACTTCCAGGACGGCTCACCTGTGGCCAGAGCCTTTAGCCCGACCTTTGACCCGAGCTGCTGCTTCAGCTCACAGGGCTCCACCTCCACAGCAGACGCACACAGCCCCCAGGCCCACAGCGCCACCAGCAGGACAGCGGGGCGCAACTGCATCTTCAGCCGGAGACGGGTCAGATACTGTCACGAGGGGGAGAAGATGCGACAAATTAAAGTCTCTGTACGTGATTTTTACCGTCTTCAAAACGTGAAAAACAAAACTAGTTCATTTGAAACAGTTTGCAGTGCTCCAAAGTTCTTCACTCACCTTCAGAGCGTCCGCACTATTCACCAGACCAGAGTGGAGTTTTGCCGTGACTGCAATGCTAACTACTAGCAAGCTAACAGTGCTCTTCCTGATTCTCTGATAATAGATAATTATATAAAGATTTCTAATTAGATACAGACAGCACACAGTGGACTTATTTTGACCTTAAACAATAGATCTGTACTGGAGCAAGTCAAGTTTTATTCAAATACATGAAAAAATCCTGTCCAGGTCCTTTAAAACCCGCAGAACAATCACAGACACAGGCAGCTTCAGCACTTCAACTCACAAACGGACTCCTGTGAGCTTTAAGTCGTGTTCTAAAGCTGTTTCCTCCTCAAAAACACAACTGGAGTTGTGTTTGTTTCATTCACATGTTTGAGGAACTCTTTATTATTAGTCTGTCTACATCTCCAAAGCTCCAAACGCTCTGTTCCACCTTGTGATGTCATCAAGTGGTAGTTTTCAAGTGAACAGCTCCTTTTACCTTTAGTTCAGTCGAGATCGACAATTCCAGGACTGAAATGATCCAAATGATTCTAGTGAAGGTGTGTGGAGCACTTCCTGTATCACCACATGATGACATCACAAGGTGGAACAGAGTGTTTTCAGTTTAAGAGGAGAACTCAGCCTAAGTTTGCACAGGCCATTTAAACTGTATTTTCCCAATAAAAACACCTGTAACTGTAGAAAATAGACTAAATTAATGCTGTAAAGTGGAACATTTCAGCTAAACTTAAAATAAATGTAAAATATCACAAAAAAGTAATGTGTTGAGTAGTTTCTTACCAAGTATTTCCAGCAGCTGTAGTAGTAGTAGTAGTAGTAGTAGTAGTAGTAGTTGAGGCTCTAGTAGTCAGAAGTATCTGTGAGTTCCTCCCCAGGCATTTGCAGTATTTATACTTCACAATAAAAGTATTTTGGTAAAGTGAGACCAGATGACACTGCAGTTTTTAATCCTTAAATTACCAATAAAAAAAAACGGACAATGGTTCTTAAGAGTGGAACAGGTGAGGTCACCTGTTCTTGTTTTGTAGATCTTTTATTATGCCTGTAGGGAACTGTCCTCTGCATTTGACCCGTCCTTTCAGCACACGGGGCACCCGGGGACCCACCTCCATGAGCTGGAGGATTTAACCTCTGGTGCAGGTCTTGGGTTGATGGCGGAAACTCACATGGGGAGAACATGCAAACTCCACACAGAGGCCCAGGCGCCCCGGGGATCGAACCTGGAACCTTCTTGCTGTGAAGCAGGAGTGCTAACCACTCAGCCGTGTCTGCACACAGTCCTCTGTACCTCTGTCCTCCTCTGTACCACTGTACCTCTGTCCTCCTCTGTACCACTGTCCTCCTCTGTACCTCTGTCCTCCTTTGTACCTCTGTCCTCCTCTGTACCTCTGTACTCCTCTGTACCTCTGTACTCCTCTGTACCTCTGTACCTCTGTCCTCCTCTGTACCACTGTCCTCCTCTGTACCTCTGTCCTCCTCTGTACCACTGTCCTCCTCTGTACCTCTGTCCTCCTCTGTACCACTGTCCTCCTCTGTACCTCTGTCCTCCTTTGTACCTCTGTCCTCCTCTGTACCTCTGTACTCCTCTGTACCTCTGTCCTCCTCTGTACTTCTGTCCTCCTCTGTACTTCTGTCCTCCTCTGTACCACTGTACCTCTGTCCTCCTCTGTACCTCTGTCCTCCTCTGTACCTCTGTCCTCCTCTGTACCACTGTACCTCTGTCCTCCTCTGTACCTCTGTACCTCTGTCCTCCTCTGCACCTCTGTCCTCCTCTGTACCACCTTCCTCTGCACCTCTGTCCTCCTCTGTACCACCTTCCTCTGCACCTCTGTCCTCCTCTGTACCACTGTACCTCTGTCCTCCTTTGTACCTCTGTCCTCCTCTGTACTTCTGTCCTCCTCTGTACCTCTGTCCTCCTCTGTCCTCCTCTGCACCACTGTCCTCCTCTGTACCTCTGTCCTCCTCTGTACCTCTGTCCTCCTCTGTACCACTGTCCTCCTCTGTACCTCTGTCCTCCTTTGTACCTCTGTCCTCCTCTGTACCTCTGTACTCCTCTGTACCTCTGTCCTCCTCTGTACTTCTGTCCTCCTCTGTACCACTGTACCTCTGTCCTCCTCTGTACCTCTGTCCTCCTCTGTACCTCTGTCCTCCTCTGTACTTCTGTCCTCCTCTGTACTTCTGTCCTCCTCTGTACCACTGTACCTCTGTCCTCCTTTGTACCTCTGTCCTCCTCTGTACCACTGTCCTCCTCTGTACCTCTGTCCTCCTCTGTACCTCTGTCCTCCTCTGTACCACTGTCCTCCTCTGTACCTCTGTCCTCCTTTGTACCTCTGTCCTCCTCTGTACCTCTGTACTCCTCTGTACTTCTGTCCTCCTCTGTACTTCTGTCCTCCTCTGTACCTCTGTCCTCCTCTGTACCTCTGTCCTCCTCTGTACCACTGTCCTCCTCTGTACCTCTGTCCTCCTCTGTACCTCTGTCCTCCTCTGTACCACTGTCCTCCTCTGTACCTCTGTCCTCCTTTGTACCTCTGTCCTCCTCTGTACCTCTGTACTCCTCTGTACCTCTGTCCTCCTCTGTACTTCTGTCCTCCTCTGTACTTCTGTCCTCCTCTGTACCACTGTACCTCTGTCCTCCTCTGTACCTCTGTCCTCCTCTGTACCTCTGTCCTCCTCTGTACCACTGTACCTCTGTCCTCCTCTGTACCTCTGTCCTCCTCTGTACCTCTGTCCTCCTCTGTACTTCTGTCCTCCTCTGTACTTCTGTCCTCCTCTGTACCTCTGTCCTCCTCTGTACTTCTGTCCTCCTCTGTACCACTGTACCTCTGTCCTCCTCTGTACCACTGTCCTCCTCTGTACCTCTGTCCTCCTCTGTACCACTGTCCTCCTCTGTACCACTGTACCTCTGTCCTCCTCTGTACCACTGTCCTCCTCTGTACCACTGTCCTCCTCTGCACCACTGTCCTCCTCTGTACCTCTGTCCTCCTCTGTACCACTGTCCTCCTCTGTACCACTGTCCTCCTCTGCACCACTGTCCTCCTCTGTACCTCTGTACTCCTCTGTACCACTGTCCTCCTCTGTACCTCTGTCCTCCTCTGTACCTCTGTCCTCCTCTGTACCTCTGTCCTCCTCTGTACTTCTGTCCTCCTCTGTACCACTGTCCTCTGCACCTCTGTCTTCCTCTGTACCTCTGTCCTCCTCTGTACCTCTGTCCTCCTCTGTACCTCTGTCCTCCTCTGTACCTCTGTCCTCCTCTGTACCTCTGTACTCCTCTGTCCTCCTCTGTACTTCTGTCCTCCTCTGTACTTCTGTCCTCCTCTGTACCTCTGTCCTCCTCTGTACCTCTGTCCTCCTCTGTACCTCTGTCCTCCTCTGTACCACTGTCCTCCTCTGCACCTCTGTCCTCCTCTGTACCTCTGTCCTCCTCTGTACCTCTGTCCTCCTCTGTACCTCTGTCCTCCTCTGTCCTCCTCTGCACCACTGTCCTCCTCTGTACCTCTGTCCTCCTCTGTACCTCTGTCCTCCTCTGTCCTCCTCTGCACCACTGTCCTCCTCTGTACCTCTGTCCTCCTCTGTACCTCTGTCCTCCTCTGTCCTCCTCTGTACCTCTGTCCTCCTCTGTACCTCTGTCCTCCTCTGCACCACTGTCCTCCTCTGTACCTCTGTCCTCCTCTGCACCACTGTCCTCCTCTGTACCTCTGTCCTCCTCTGTACCTCTGTCCTCCTCTGTACCTCTGTCCTCCTCTGTACTTCTGTCCTCCTCTGCACCTCTGTCCTCCTCTGTCCTCCTCTGTACCTCTGTCCTCCTCTGCACCTCTGTCCTCCTCTGTACCGTATGTTCATATAATCTTAAACTCTTGGACAATAGTGAAACGTGCAGTGACGTTTGTGGAGAAGTTCACAGGAGTCGTGTTTCTGCTCCATTGTGACTCACACAAAAACAACGGAGAATTGAGACTGATCCTATTGTCAAAACAGGAACATTCAGCAGAGGTCAGAAGAACAGCCAGAAAATGTACTCGAGTAAAAGTAACGCTACTTCAAAATAATATTACTCAAGTAGAAGTACAAAGTAGTGGTCCAAGAAAATACCCAAGTAAGAGGGAAAAGTATTTGGGGAAAGTAAAAGAGTAACTAAAAGAGTAACTAAAAGAGTAACTTAAAGAGTAACTTAAAGAGTAACTGTCGGGGCAGATTGGCCCCGACATGACGTGATCCACATGATTCTAGTGAAGGTGTGTTGAGTTTAAAAACACAGTGGAGCGCGGTTTTCAGAGAAGAACTCGTGCTAAATCTACAGGTTTGTGTGTTAAACTTGTGTGAATGAAACAAAACACAACTCCAGGTGTTTGTGACAAGGAAACGACACTGGAACAGATGAGAAAACAGTGAGATCTGGACCCGTCAAATGAGGCAAAAAGACAAAATGGTTCTAGACGTTTTTATTCATGTTTTACTGCAGTAAGCATGTGATGAGGGACTAGAACCAGGATCCACACCAGGACTAGGATCCACACCAGGTTTAGGGTCCAGACCAGGTTTAGGGTCTAGACCAGGACTAGGATCCAGACCAGGACTAGGATCCAGACCAGGTTTAGGGTCTAGACCAGGACTAGGATCCAGACCAGGTTTAGGGTCTAGACCAGGACTAGGATCCAGACCAGGTTTAGGGTCTAGACCAGGACTAGGATCCAGACCAGGTTTAGGGTCTAGACCAGGACTAGGATCCAGACCAGGACTAGGATCCAGACCAGGTTTAGGGTCTAGACCAGGACTAGGATCCAGACCAGGTTTAGGGTCTAGACCAGGTTTAGGGTCTAGACCAGGACTAGGGTTTTGTTGTGGTGAATTAAGGAGAAGGTTCTGAGCAGTTCTGGAAGAAGATCGCAGAATCCACCATCTTACATCCTGAAGAGGCGTGTCTATAAACACTGAGGAGAGAGAACAACCATCAGACAGGAGCAGGCAGGAGCAACAGGAGCAGGCAGGAGCTGAGAGGAGCAGCAGGAGCAGGCAGGAGCAGCAGGAGCAGAGAGGAGAAGGCAGGAGCAGGCAGGAGCAGCAGGAGCAGAGCCAGAGGAGCAGACAGGAGCAGACACAGAGGAGCAGACAGGAGCAGAGTCAAAAGAGCAGGCAGGAGCAGACAGGAGCAGAGTCAAAAGAGCAGACAGGAGCAGACAGGAGCAGAGTCAAAAGAGCAGGCAGGAGCAGACAGGAGCAGAGTCAAAAGAGCAGACAGGAGCAGAGCCAGAGGAGCAGACAGGAGCAGACAGGAGCAGAGCCAGAGGAGCAGACAGGAGCAGACAGGAGCAGACACAGAGGAGCAGACAGGAGCAGACAGGAGCAGACACAGAGGAGCAGACAGGAGCAGACAGGAGCAGACACAGAGGAGCAGACAGGAGCAGACACAGAGGAGCAGACACAAGCAAACAGGAGCAGACAGGAGCCGACAGGAGCACCTACCTCATGAATATGAGCCTGAAGCACGCTGTGTCGACTGTTACGCTGCCGCCGGCGACGCCTTCAGAGAAAAACAGAGCCAAAGACTCAGTACTGCAGGTTTCAGGCTCGTCGTATTTAACACAGACGGAGGCAGGTGAAATCTACTTTGTTTTTATTCATATTTTTGTTGTAATACAGTGAGATCTTGGGTCACTAAAAAAATCATCAGGTTCAACATTTGTGCATTTACCTTTCGGAGATTTCATGCTAAACTCTGAATCTGAAAACCACCAATTATGTTTTTTCCTATTGATTACCTGGACTTTAGCATGAAATATACAAAAGGTACATTTAAACTGAACTAAATCATACGCACTCCAGAGAAACACGGACACAGCGCTTAAAACCAAATATGACGTCAATTAAAGCGGGGTCCTTGTAAGCCACGCCCCCATCGCCCCATGTGACATATCGCCGCCAACAAATCCGTAACACCAGCGCCTCCTGTGGATCTATTTTTTTTTTTACATTTGGACCAAAACGACGACGCGACGCTGCCCAATCGTACGTGTGTCACCGATGAAGAAAATCAAACTGGAGAAGGAAGTGACGTCACAGTGGGCGTGGACCGGTGGAGCTGAAAACGGGTGGAGATCGGCAAAACGGCGTCTTGAAAATAAGCAACTAAAGATTCCTCAAACATGAATCACTCCAAATAAAACTTCAGAGGGTCAGAGAAGAAACGACTAGAACCTGGAGAAAAGATCTGAGAAGAACATTTAGCAGAATCTGATTTAATCGTCTAAGGATCATTGTGTAACTTTTCTGGTGGAGGGTCCGTCAAACGCTTTTCTCCATGGAGATGTTATTGCTTTATCTGGAATGTTTCGCAGTGTGGCATTAAATCTTTCTATCTTCATGGAGACCAAACCAGACCAAGTTCCAGGTCAGATCTGTGGAGAGGCGACCCCGCTCACAGTCAGAATGTCTGTTTTTCTAGGTATTTTTGAGCTCTAAAACCACCTGTGATTGAATAAATGTAAAGTAGAGCTGTTTAATGTCACACTGTGGAACATTCCAGGCAGAGCAGTGACGTATCCATAGAAACAGGCAGGCAGAAGTTACACAGTGCATCTTTAAATGTGATTGGCCTGTAGAATGTTGTGATTTCTGTGAAACAATAGCCACTCACCCACACAGTCCGACAGAGTGAGGCTGGATCCTCCTCCCATCTCCTCACTGCTCTCCTCACTGCTCTGCTCCTGTCGGCTCTTCACCTGTCCTGTCCTGTTGCCGCGGTCCTCCTCCTTGCTCCAGTCTTTTTGGCCTCCCCTGCCGCCCCTGCCGGCCTCTCGTCTCGCTCTCTCTCCTCCAGAAGACGAGAGGAAGGACTCCACTTCACACACAACTGCAGAGGAGCAAGGTTCATTTAAAGACATGAGCTATTTGACTTCTCTGGGGTATTAAAGAGGGGCGTTTGACTTCTCTGGGGTATTAAAGAGGGGCGTTTGACTTCTCTGGGGTATTAAAGAGGGGCGTTTGACTTCTCTGGGGTATTAAAGAGGGGCGTTTGACTTCTCTGGGGTATTAACTATAACACAGCGCATACACTGTAAAATCTAATAAGTAGATCTTACTTGAAACATCTAGGAAACCGATTGCCTTGAAAAATCTGACTAAACTGGACTGAATCTAAAGCTGAACTCACAGGTGATTCCTCAGTGTTTTGTGCAGTAAATTCTTCTTTCATCGAAACTCGGCACAGCAAGTGAAGTGTTCTTTAGTTTTCATTCATAGAACTCGTGTTGTGAAGCTGTGCCAACAAATCAGTCAGTTAAATTCATCTTATTTGGAAAAAAACGCGGAAACCGATTGCCTTGAATTGAGCAGTAAATGTTCCTTATACACACAAGTTAAACTAGTAAAAACAAACAGGTAAACTAGTAAACGAGTAAAAACAGGTTCTTTTCTACAATAATGTCATTTAGATCTGCATCAGGTACACAAGGATTTGAATATTTATGAGTCTTTGAAAAAACGTGGCAAAACTTTTGTTCAGCTTAAGTTCAACATCGTAACATGTGTAAAAATAAAATAATATAAATCGGTCACTCGGTCATTCCATGTGAACTCAACCAACGCCCCCAAACTCAAAACATGGAGGAAGAAACAAAACAGGTGCACAGGTGTAAACTGGAAAAGACTGAAAGAACAGAGGGAGTTTATAGACTGAAAGAACAGAGGGAGTTTATAGAGACTGAAAGAACAGAGGGAGTTTATAGACTGAAAGAACAGAGGGAGTTTATAGAGACTGAAACAACAGAGGGAGTTTATAGAGACTGAAAGAACAGAGGGAGTTTATAGACTGAAAGAACAGAGGGAGTTTATAGAGACTGAAAGAACAGAGGGAGTTTATAGACTGAAAGAACAGAGGGAGTTTATAGACTGAAAGAACAGAGGGAGTTTATAGACTGAAAGAACAGAGGGAGTTTATAGACTGAAAGAACAGAGGGAGTTTATAGAGACTGAAACAACAGAGGGAGTTTATAGAGACTGAAAGAACAGAGGGAGTTTATAGAGACTGAAAGAACAGAGGGAGTTTATAGAGACTGAAACAACAGAGGGAGTTTATAGAGACTGAAAGAACAGAGGGAGTTTATAGACTGAAAGAACAGAGGGAGTTTATAGACTGAAAGAACAGAGGGAGTTTATAGACTGAAAGAACAGAGGGCGTTTATAGACTGAAAGAACAGAGGGAGTTTATAGACTGAAAGAACAGAGGGAGTTTATAGACTGAAAGAACAGAGGGAGTTTATAGACTGAAAGAACAGAGGGAGTTTATAGAGACTGAAAGAACAGAGGGAGTTTATAGACTGAAAGAACAGAGGGAGTTTATAGACTGAAAGAACAGAGGGAGTTTATAGACTGAAAGAACAGAGGGAGTTTATAGAGACTGAATGAACAGAGGGAGTTTATAGACTGAAAGAACAGAGGGAGTTTATAGAGACTGAAAGAACAGAGGGAGTTTATAGAGACTGAATGAACAGAGGGAGTTTATAGACTGAAAGAACAGAGGGAGTTTATAGACTGAAAGAACAGAGGGAGTTTATAGACTGAAAGAACAGAGGGAGTTTATAGACACTGAATGAACAGAGGGAGTTTATAGACTGAAAGAACAGAGGGAGTTTATAGAGACTGAAAGAACAGAGGGAGTTTATAGAGACTGAAAGAACAGAGGGAGTTTATAGAGACTGAAAGAACAGAGGGAGTTTATAGAGACTGAATGAACAGAGGGAGTTTATAGACTGAAAGAACAGAGGGAGTTTATAGACTGAAAGAACAGAGGGAGTTTATAGACTGAAAGAACAGAGGGAGTTTATAGACACTGAATGAACAGAGGGAGTTTATAGACTGAAAGAACAGAGGGAGTTTATAGAGACTGAAAGAACAGAGGGAGTTTATAGAGACTGAAAGAACAGAGGGAGTTTATAGAGACTGAAAGAACAGAGGGAGTTTATAGAGATTCCCTGGGATGATTCGGGAATGACGGAGGCTGTAGGAAAAACAGGGAGGAAGCAAAAGGAGGAGCGGAACAGACTGGGAAATGGAGCTGGACTCTTGGCAATAACACGCCACTGTTGAAGTTCACTTCTGTCAGTGGGACTTTTTTAGTATCGATACCTGTGAAAAAGGAGGATCTAGTTTCGATATTAGTTTTAGTTTGATTAATATCTGGTTGTCGATACTTTGAGCCCTCTCCTGACCTGTGGCCAGCAGTCGCTCCGTCACAGCTGCAGGTTTGGGTGGGGTGAGGCTCTGGGTGAGGAGCTCCAGCTGCTTCCTGAGCTCACAGCGATCGGACATGGAGTCACAGAGACCTGGGGCCAGAACGCACAGCGCCACCAACAGGACGAGAGGGGACTGCATCCTCAACTGCAATAAAAGCATCACACACTTTAAGGCTTTTCCAGGCCCTGTACATCACTGTATATCTGTACTGGGGCAAGACGAAAATGGGAAAAAATTGGGTCCAGGCTCGTTTTGGTTCCATGTTATAATAAATACACTTGAATTACTCTTATAAAAGCATAAAGAAAGACTTAATTCATAATGAACAAATGTAATAAGAAAGACTCAGGCTTAGTAACTACTGAGCTAGTCCAAGTCTTCTCTCTGAATAGAACAAAAACTCAAAATGTGATCATTAATTCTTAAAGGTCCTTTATCACACAGAACTGATTCTTATGAGATTTAAATCATGTTCTAATGTTGTTTCCTCCTCAAAAACACCTGGAGTTGTGTTTGTTTCATTCACATGTTTGAGGAATTCTTTATTATTAGTCTGTCTACATCTCCAAAGCTCCAAACGCTCTGTTCCACCTTGTGATGTCATCAAGTGGTAGTTTTCAAGTGAACAGCTCCTTTTACCTTTAGTTCAGTCGAGATCGGCAATTCCAGGACTGAAATGATCCAAATGATTCTAGTGAAGGTGTGTGGAGTTTAAAAACACAGTGGAGCACTTCCTGTATCACCACATGATGACATCACAAGGTGGTACAGAGCGTTTTCAGTTTGAGAGAAGAACTCGTGTTAAATCTGCAGGTTTGTGTGTGAAACATGTGAATGAAACAAAACACAACTCCAGGTGTTTGTGACGAGGAAACAACATTAGAACACACAGTAGATCAGAGAAGTGTCATCGTTTTAGTTTGTCTTATTTATTTTTCAGTTTGTTCTATTATTATTTTCCATTTGTTTATATTATTGTTATATAAAGTAAAGTTGTTGTTTTTTAATAACTCCGGTACTGTTGCAGGAGATGGGAGGGGGCAAGTCTGTGTGTGTGTGTGTGTGTGTGTGTGTGTGTGTGTGTGTGTGTGTGTGTGTGTGTGTGTGTGTGTGTGTGTGTTTTCTAATGTTTTCTAATGTAAACCTGTAAGTTTTGTATTCTGTGGATTGTATTGTATTGTATTGTGTATTACTAATATTTTGTTTTTGGACCCCCTCGATAATTAATTAATTAATTAATTAATTACAATAATAATAATAATAATAATAATAATAATAATAATAATAATAATGACCCTTTAACTTGAGCAGCAGACTGGTGAGAGTTCTCAGGTGGAGTTTGCTGTGTAACTGTCAGATTTCAGATTTGTTTAAAATCTGAAATAAAATTATTACCGGACATACGCTGTGAATTCATATTAGAAAAAGCTTTTTCAGGTTTGTTTCTTACTGGTTTTAATCGTAGGAACTGGCAACCCAAATAAGAGACTCGTGCGAGGCTCATTCTGCTTTCTGATTGGACCAAACACCAAATTACAACTTGTCCATCGTGCCCATTGTTTTTGTAATTAAGAATAAATCAGTAAAATTGTTATCACTAAAAATTATATTTGATTTGAATATAGATCCAGTTTATAACAGTTTAATACAGACGCTACATACCCAACTTTAAATATTAAGTACAAATCCAAAGATTTACAATCAGAATAAAAATATAAAAATGCCTCTTACCAGTTTGCAGCAGCTGTAGTGGTAGAAAGTAGTAGTAGTAGTAGTAGTAGTAGTAGTAGTAGTAGTAGTAGTAGTTGTAGTAGTAGTTGTAGTAGTAGTTGTAGTAGTAGTAGTAGTAGTTGTAGTAGCAGTTGTAGTAAATGTACTCGGGTGTACTGAGGCTAAAGTCACAGTATTTATGCTCTGGGTTGGAGTCTCTCTTCACAATAAGAATAATCAGGTTTCCTTCAGAGACCAAAGACCAAAGAGGAATTCTGTGAAAATATAAAACAAAAAGCGCCTCCCTGTGGCAGAGTGGTTAGCCTGTCTCCACCCTTCATTGAGCAGGCTGTGGGTTCGGTTCCCTCTGAGGAGTGTGTGGCTGTGGTGGCAGAGTGGTGAGCCTGTCTCTGGTTCTGCTGAGTCTTTGTGGGGTTTAGAGTTTTTGGAGGAGAATGAGGAGAGCAGATCTTTTGTTGGTGTTTGTGGAGTGGCTTCTCAGGTGACCTCAGGTGCCTGAAATGTCCCAAAGCTTCATGAGACTACCAAGAAAAGAACATCATCTGATGTTCTGAGAAGAAATTGGATCAGGCCTGATTTTGACCTGGTTCAGACCTGGTTTAGACCTGGTTCAGACCTGGTTTATCCATCCATCCATTTTCTTCCTCTTATCCGGGTCCGGGTCGCGGGGGCAACAGTCTAAACATGGACTCCCAGACTTCCTTCACCCCGGACACTTCCTCCAGCTCCTCCGGGGGGACCCCAAGGTGTTCCCAGGCCAGCTGAGAGACATAGTCCCTCCAGCGTGTCCTGGGTCTTCCCTGGGGCCTCCTCCCTGTGGGACATGCCCGGAACACCTCCCGAAGGAGGAGTCCAGGAGGCATCTGGAACAGATGCCAGAGCCACCTCAGCTGCTCCTCTCGATGTGGAGGAGCAGCGGCTCTACTCCGAGCTCCTCCCGTGTGACTGAGCTCCTCACCCTATCTTTAAGGGAGCGCCCAGCCACTCTGTGGAGGAAACTCATTTCAGCCGCTTGTATCTGTGATCTTGTCCTTTCGGTCATTACCCAAAGCTCATGACCATAGGTGAGGGGAGGAACGTAGACTGACGGTAAATCCAGAGCTTTGCCTTTCAGCTCAGCTCCTCTTCACCACAACGGTCCGATACAGCGACCACATCACTGCCGACGCTGCACCGATCCACCTGTCAATCTCATGCTCCATCCTCCCCTCACTGTGAACAAGACCCCGAGATACTTGAACTCCTCCACTCGAGGCAGGGACTCTCCACCCTCCTGGAGAGGGCGCCACCTTTTTCCAGTCAAGAACTATAGTCGCCTGGAAGGCCCTATATAACATATACTGAGGTCGGAAATGTTGACTACCCTAACATTTTATGATTGAAATGTGATCTATAGGTACATACAATGAATTTAAGCTTGGTTGCCAAAAGTTGCAGCTTGGGCAACTTTTTTTATTAGCATAATTAGGCGGCCATTATGAAAAAATAACAAAACGGCTATAACTCACTTACTACTTGACATAGAATCATGATTCTTATGTTTTCAGCCCCAAGGAACCCAAAAATGACACATTCATTGCAATGAAAAGGTACATTTTTGACAATTAGCATAATTACCATTATTATTGAAAATTACCATGCATCGTCTATATGCCATGTATTACCAAATATATATTAATTTGGTAATTGAAGTTTGAGTGGAATTATGAGCATTGTTATTGCATATTTCAATGTGGTATTATGAGTGCATTGTGTTAAAAATTAAAAAAATAAAACCTTATCATTGCACAAGCCTTACTTGTGTATAAATACTCCTAAAGTGTAGATGTTGGTGTAACAGTATATGACTTGCATTATTTAACATAGCATGCAAACAAATGTCTGTTCTGTAACATAAAATAGATAATTGGCTACATTGTATTCTATACAAAAATTTATGATTTGTAATTTATATTTACAACAAACAAATGATTCTATGGTTGGATTTAGGTATTGAGTGCTCCATTGGGTGCTTTTCCAGTGTCCCCTGACTGAACACTGCGGTTGAGTCTCGCTCTCATCTGGTATCTCTGTACATTTGTGTCTGTTATTGGTGTTAAGTCTTGGATGTCGTGATTGTTTGATTGATTTGTTATTTGTTTGTGTTTTTAATCTATATCTTTGTTCATGTCCTGTGTCTTTCAGACTTTCTTGTTTTTCATTTTGTAATATTACTTTTGAATTGTTTGCAAATATGCCCCCTAAAAACAAAAAGTGTTTTTTTAAAAAAAAGGGTGCAAAAAAGTTCTTTCTTGTTTTATATGGTAATAGGGGTGCACAAAACATGAAAGATGCACGTTATCAGTTCTTTAAAAGAAGGAAAAATCCACCTCCCCTAAAGAACCTTCCACCAACAGACCAAAATCTACTCCTCCACACACTAAGAGCTCACCTGCAAGTCCTCTTGTGGAAAGCTGCAGACAACCCCAGTCCACCTCCAGTGACACATGATATCACAAAGTATGGCTGGGAGATTACAGATGATGCTATGGTGGTTCCATCTGTTTCTAAGCAGCCAGTTGCCCCATCCTTGCTGCTTGATGTCATAAGCTGCACTTGTAAAACTGAGGGAAGTGCTTGCAACCAAAAGAACTGTGGATGCCACTCTGCAGGTATATCTTGTACTGAATACTGCAAGTGTGAGGGTGGTGACGTGTGTCATAATCCCCGCACAAATCATGAAAATTATGATCAAACTGACGATGAAGAAGAAGATGACTTGAATGAGTGAAATGGCTGATTTACAATTATGTAGACATTTGCAGGGATATGTATAAATATTCACAAACAAACATGTTTGACATTATTTTCAGAAATATACACCTGAGAGGGTAGTTAGTATCATTTATAAAGAAAAAAACATGCCAAACACTGTCATTGTGGAAAAGTGTATACTACAAAAGATTTACTTTTTAGAATTTTGATTCTACTATAAAATAAACATATTTTTTGAGTTCCTTGGGGCTGAAAACATGGGTGTAGACACAAGAATCATAATTCTATGTCAAATAGTAAGCGAGTTATAGGCGTTTTCTTATTTTTTCATAATGGCCAGCTAATTATGTTAATAAAAAAAGTTGCCTAAGCTGCAACTTTTGGCAACCAAGCTTAAATTCATTGTATGGACCCATAGACCACATTACAATCATAAAACATTATGGTAGTCATGATTTCCCACCTCAGTATGCTGGCCGGGTGACTACTATGGCCTCGGATTTGGAGGAGCTGATCCTCATCCCAGCCGCTTCACACTCGGCTGCAAACCGCCCCAGTGCAGGTTGGAGGTCCCGGTTTGATGAAGCCATCAGGACAACATCATCTGCGAACAGCAGAGATGAGTTCCTGTGGTCCCCAAACTGGACCCCCTCCGGCCCCTGACTGCACCTAGAAATTCTGTCCATAAAAACAATGAACAGAACCGTTGACAAAGGGCAGCCCTAGGAGAGTCCAACATTTCATTTCATTCATTTCATTTTTTATTTATTTGGTAAGAGGGACAATGTACATTAATAAACATTACAACAAATGTAAATATACCCGAGTTAGCCGAAAAGGCTATTTTTCATCGGTAGTCCCCCTGCCAGATGTTAATAGGCATCCTAAAAATAACAGTCATAAAAATACACAATAATAATACTAATACAGTGGGGAAATTCATGAAAAACAGTACATTTTATAAAAGCAGTAACATTTAAATACACATACACACAAAGAACAATAAAATACAATAAATAAAACGTTTTTAGTGTTGGCATGTTTGGGCTTCAAAGAGCCACTTGTAAACATTAGATTTAAATGACTGAAATGTGGGTAACTCTCTGATTTGTTGGGGAACTGTGTTCCAGTGGTGTGAGGCTGAAGGAGAACACAGCCTGGCTGAATGCAGTTTTACAGAGAGGGATGATACAGTCCCCTCGAGGGGAACCTCTGGTGTGTCTGCTGGATGAAACAGTGATGGATGTAGATAAAGGAGGTGGAGCTAATCCATGCAGTATTTTAAATACTAAACAGATGTGGTGAAGTTTAAGTAGGTTTTCCCTGTTCAGTAGTTTGTGTTTCCTGAGTATGTGACAGTGGTGGTATCTTAGTGGTTTCTTATCTAAAACTTTTAATACTTGTTTGTATAATGACTCAAGTGGTTTTATGGTTGATTGGTTTGTATTTGACCAACTTGTCAAACAATATGTGATGTGGGTGAGAATCATTGAGTGAAAGTACATCTTTGCTGCATCAATTGACAAATTATTTCGAATAAATCTGAAATTTGATAGGTTAAACTAAACCCTGTTTCGAATAATTTTTACATGATTTTTAAAACTAAATTGAAAGTCGAGGTGTAATCCTAAATATTTGAATTCATACACCGGAAACAGGTCCAAATTACTGCCGGCAATGTGAACACAGTTCCTGCTCCTGTCATACAGGGACTGGACAGCCCTTAGCAAAGAGCCCCGGACCCCATACTCCCAGAGCGCCCCCCACAGGACCCCACGAGGGACACAGTCCGAATGCCTTCTCCAGATCCACAAAGCACATGTGGACTGTTTGGGCTCCCAAGAACCCTCGAGCACCCGATGGAGAGTGTAGAGCTGGTCCACTGTTCCGCGGCCGGGACGAAAACCACACTGTTCCTCCTGAATCCGAGGTTCGATCATCGGTTGAATTCTCTTCTCCAGTACCCTGGAATAGACCTTCCCAGGGAGGCTGAGGAGTGTGATTCCCCTGTAGTTGGAACACACCCTCCGGTCCCCCTTCTTAAACAGAGGGACCACCACCCCGGTCTGCCAGTCCAGAGGTACTGTCCCCAACCACCACGCGATGTTGCAGAGACATGTCAGCCAAGACATTTAGAGATTTAAGATACTCAGGACGGATCTCATCCACCCCCGGAGCCTTGCCACTGAGGAGCTTGCCAACCACCTCAGTGACTTCAACCAGGGTGATGGACAAGTCCGCCTCTGAGTCCCCAGCCTCTGCTTCCTCCTCAGAAGACGTGACGTGGGATTGAGGAGATCCTCAAACTATTCCTGCCACCGTCCGACAACATCCCCAGTCGAGGTCAATAGCTCCCACCCCCCACCCCCCCTATCGCTGGTTCAGTCCTGGTTTAGACCTGGTTTAGTCATGGTTTAGATCTGGTTCAGACCTGGTTTAGTTGCGGTTTTCTCTGTGTTGTAAAGAGCTCTACCTTTAATCCTGATTTGGTTGATCCACAAACAGAAGAACAAAAACAGGACTGGACACTTGTACTTTTTCACTCTTAAACTTTTATTTGAGTGAAATATTTGCACAGGAGCAGATGTTCAGCTGGAGGAGATGGACAGCCAGGTGAGCAGATGTTCTTCAGACCCAGGCTCTGTTCAGGCGTCACAGTCCTCGAAGAAGGAGTCCAGGGTCTTTGAGGATCTGCAGGAGCGCACTGCCCCTCTGTACACTCTGAAACACAACACACACACTTTATATGATGCACAACACAACACAACACACACACTTTATATGACCCACAACACACACCCTCCTTGAACCACCACCTTAACGTGGTGGAGTGCCCAAATGATCCCAGGAGCTATAATGTCAGAGGCTTCATGCCTCTGGTAGGGTCACCCAAGGCAAACAGGTCCTGGGGGATGGGTCAGACTAAGAGCGGTTCAGAAGCCCCTATGATGAGAAACAGCAAGGCCAGTTACGTCACCGGGATTGGTGTTACCGGGGCCCCATCCTGGAGCCAGGCCTGGGGTGAATGAATGAATGAATGCCTTTGTTTGTCAATTCCTTCACATGTACAAGACATACAAAGCAATTGAAATTGGACCTGTCCCCCGTCCGTACATTACAACATACAAAAATAAACAATATGACATGGGGAAGACGACATGGACCGGACCGGAAGACAGGTAGCAGATAGGAATAAACAAAAAACAGTGTAACATGAGGATAGAGGGAGGAGGAAAAAAAACAGAACTGCCCCCAGACCATCCTCCTAACGGGGCATAGTGTGGAGTGAGTACACAAATAAAAAAACACCTCCGAGCATCAGCACCACAGTCAAAACACAGAACAAACATTTCACAGGACTAGCAACAGGGTCAGGGAGGGGTGTGGAGGTAGCCCAACATAGGCAAGCAGCCATCCGCTTGCCTATGTTGGGCTACGTTGGGTGGGTGGTCGACATCCTCCCGTTGACCCACCACCCGCAGGAGGATCCATAAGGGGCTGGTGCAGGGAGATCTGGGCGGCAGTCAAAGGCAGGGGCCTGGACGACCGGATCTCCGGACACGGAGACTAGCTCTGGGGACATGGAATGTCACCTCGCTGGGGGGGGGGAAGGAGTCCGACCTCGTGCAGAAGGTTGAGCGTTACTGACTAGATATGGTCAGCCTCACCTCCACACACAGCTTGGGCTCTGGAACCCAACTCCTTGAGGGGGGCATGACTCTCCATTTCTCTGGGCAACAACAGCGACACCTGGAGAGGGGTGATTGGGAGGAATGGCCTCCCTGATCTGAACCCAAGCGGTGTCCTGTTATTGGACTTCTGTGCTAGCCACGGTTTGTCCATAACGAACACCATGTTCGAGCACAAGGGTGTCCTGGTGCCACGTGCACTGATGGAGGCCGGAGGTCGATGATCGACTTTGTTGTTGTGTCATCTGATCTCCGGCCGTGTGTCTTGGACACTCAGGTGAAGAGAGGGGCAGAGCTGTCAACCAATCACAATTTGGGTCCGCTGGTGGAGGAGGAAGTTGGAAAGACCTGGCAGACTGAAGAGTATAGTGAAGGTCTGTTGGGAACATCTGGCAGAGCCCTCTGTCAGGGGGACCTTAAACTCACACCTCCGGGAGAGCTTCTCCCAGATTCCAGGGGAGGCTGGGGACATGGAGTCCAAGTGGGCTTTGTTCTCGGCCTATATTGTCGATGCAGCCGCTCGTAGCTGTGGTCATAAGGTCTGTGGTGCCTGCCGCAGCGGCAATCCCCAAACCTGGTGGTGGACCCCGCAAGTAAGGGACGCTGTCAGGCTGAAGAAGGAGTATTATCGGGCCTTGTTGGCTCGTGGGACTCCTGAGGCAGCTGACAGGTACCGGCGGGCCAAACATGCTGCAGGAGTATCGGACGGCTGCAAAGAAATTTTGGCAAACCGCTGACGCCTGGGGGGTGGGGTGCTTCATCAACACTCTTTACGGTGTGGATGGAGAGCTACTGACCTCGACTGGGGATGTTGCCGGACGGTGAAAGGAATACTTTGAGGATCTCCTCAATCCCACCGTCATGTCTTCTGAGGAGGAAGCAGGGGCTGGGGACTCGGAGGCGGATTCGTCCATCACCCTGGCTGAAGTCACTGAGGTGGTTGGCAAGCTCCTCTGTGGCAAGGCTCCGGGGGTGGATGAGATCTGTCCTGAGAATCTTAAGTCTCTGGATGTTGTGGGGCTGTCTTGGCTGACACGTCTGCAACATTGCGTGGCGGTTGGGGACAGTACCTCTGGACTGGCAGACCGGGGTGGTGGTCCCTCTGTTTAAGAAGGGGGACCGGAGGGTGTGTTCCAACTACAGGGGAATCACACTCCTCAACCTCCCCGGTAAGGTCTATTCCAGGGTACTGGAGAAGAGAATCCAACCGATGATCGAACCTCGGATTCAGAAGGAGCAGTGTGGTTTTCGTCCTGGCCGCGGAACAGTGGACCAGCTCTATTCTCTACATTGGGTGCTCGAGGGTTCATGGGAGCCCAAACAGTCCACATGTGCTTTGTGGATCTGGAGAAGACATTCAACTGTGTCCCTCGTGGGGTCCTGTGGGGAGTGCTCTGGGAGTATGGGGTCCGGGGCTCTTTGCTAAGAGCAGGAGCTGTGTTCGCATTGCCGGCAGTAAGTCGGACCTGTTTCCGGTGCATGTTGGACTCCACCAGGGCTGCCCTTTGTCAACGGTTCTGTTCATTGTATTTATGCACAGAATTTCTAGGCGCAGTCAGGGGCCGGAGGGGGTCCGGTTTGGGGACCACAGGAGCTCATGCTCTGCTGTTTGCGGATGTTGTCCTGATGGCTTCATCAGACCGGGACCTCCAATGTGCACTGGGGCGGTTTGCAGCCGAGTGTGAAGTGGCTGGGATGAGGATCAGCTCCTTCAAATCCGAGGCCATGGTTCTCGACCGGAAAAAGGTGGCTTGCCCTCTCCAGGTGGGTGGAGTCCCTGCTTCATGTTGAGGAGGAGTTCAAGTATCTCGGGGTCTTGTTCACGAGTGAGGGGAGGATGGAGCATGAGATTGACAGGTGGATCGGTGCAGCGTCGGCAGTGATGTGGTCGCTGTATCGGACCGTTGTGGTGAAGAGGAGCTGAGCCGAAAGGCAAAGCTCTGGATTTACCGTCAGTCTACGTTCCTCCCCTCACCTATGGTCATGAGCTTTGGGTAATGACCGAAAGGACAAGATCGTGGATACAAGCGGCCGAAATGAGTTTCCTCCGCAGAGTGGCTGGGCGCTCCCTTAGAGATAGAGTGAGGAGCTCAGTCACACGGGAGGAGCTCGGAGTAGAGCCGCTGCTCCTCCACATCGAGAGGAACAGCTGAGGGGAGGGCATCTGTTCCAGATGCCTCCTGGACTCCTCCCTTGGGAGATGTTCCGGGCATGTCCCACCGGGAGGAGGCCCCGGGGAAGACCCAGGACACGCTGGAGGGACTATGTCTCTCGGCTGGCCTGGGAACACCTTGGGGTCCCCCCGGAGGAACTGGAGGAAGTGTCCGGGGTGAAGGAAGTCTGGGAGTCCCTGCTTAGACTGTTGCCTCCGCGACCCGACCCCGGATAAGTGGCAGAAAATGGATGGATGCTATGACGCACAACACTTTATATGACACACAACACACACACACTTCATACAACACACACACACTTTATATGACACACACACACACACACTTTATATGACACACAACACACACTTTATATGACGCACAACACAACACAACACACACACTTTGTATGATACACAACAGTTTAGACCTGGTTCAGACCCCTTTCAGACCTGGTTTAGTCCTGGTTCAGACCTGGTTTAGACCTAGTTTAGACCTGGTTTAGACCTGGTTCAGACCAAAACAAGACACCAGTATTTGAAAAAAATTGAAAATCTCTACAGTAAGTTCATAATCTTATGTTTGACTTTATATTAGTAAAGTGTGGAACATTCCAGACAAAGTCTTTGACTCAAATCTCTATGGACACAAGTAGGCTGACCCCCACCAGAAAAGTTCCATAGTGACCCTTTAATGAAATTGAAAATGAAAACATGTGACTCACTTCCAGAAGAGTCGGCTCTTCACGAAGCACTCCACGTCATCAGTGATGTCATCGTCCACAAACGCTACAACAACACAACTACATCAGGACCAAGGTAGTAGTAGTAGTAGTAGTAGTGGTAGTAGCAGCAGTAGAAGTGGTAGTAAAAGTAGTAGTAGTGATAGTAGTAGTAGCAGTAGTAGTAGTAGTAGTAGTAGTAGTAGTAGTAGTAGTAGTAGTAGCAGTAGTAGTAGTGGTAGTAGTAGCAGTAGTAGTAGTAGTAGCAGTAGCAGTAGTAGCAGTAGTAGTAGTAGTAGTTGTTGTAGTAGTGGTAGTAAAAGTAGTAGTAGTGATAGTAGTGATAGTAGTAGTAGTAGTAGTAGTAGTAGTAGTAGTAGTAGTAATAGGAGTAGTAGTAGTAGTAGTAGCAGTAGTAGTAGTAGTAGTAGTAGTAGTAGCAGTAGTAGTGGTAGTAGAAGTAGTAGTAGTAGTAGTAGTAATAGTGGTTGTAGTAGTAATTGTAGTAGTAGTATGCATTCACACATGTTTGAGTAACTCTTTATTATTAGTCTGTCTAC
>CM057090.1:1552532-1560032 GCA_029959045.1 Taenioides sp. WSHXM2023
GGATCTCAGGTGTGTGATGACCAGGAGGCTGCAGCTGGTGTAAGGCGACTCCTCCCAGGCAGGTGAGACAAACACAGAAGAGAGGGGAAAGGGAGAGACTGGAGGATCATGACAGGTTTGGACCTGGTTTGGACCTGGTTTGGACCTTCTTTAGACCTGGTTTGGACCTTCTTTGGACCTTCTTTGGACCTTCTTTAGACCTGGTTTGGACCTGGTTTGGACCTGGTTTAGACCTGGTTTGGACCTTCTTTAGACCTGGTTTGGACCTTCTTTGGACCTTCTTTGGACCTTCTTTAGACCTGGTTTGGACCTGGTTTGGACCTGGTTTAGACCTGGTCTAGACCTGGTCTAGACCTGGTTCGAACCTAGTTCGGACGTTGTTTAGACCTGATTTAGACCTGATTTGGACCTGGTTTAAACCTGGTTTGGACCTGGTTTGGACCTGGTTTGGACCTTCTTTGGACCTTCTTTGGACCTTCTTTGGACCTTCTTTGGACCTTCTTTGGACCTGGTTTGGACCTGGTTTGGACCTGGTCTAGACCTGGTCTAGACCTGGTCTAGACCTGGTCTAGACCTGGTTCGAACCTAGTTCGGACGTTGTTTAGACCTGATTTGGACCTGGTTTAAACCTGGTTTGGACCTGGTTTGGACCTGGTTTGGACCTGGTTTGGACCTTCTTTGGACCTTCTTTGGACCTTCTTTGGACCTGGTTTGGACCTGGTTTGGACCTGGTTTGGACCTGGTTTGGACCTGGTTTAGACTGGTCTCTCTTCAGGCTTTGACCTTTAAGACTTCGCCCTCTCCTTTAAACTCAGTTTGTCTTTTTTTTTGTTTTTTGTTTTTTTTCCCCAGACAAAAGTTTCACGTTCTCTTCCTGGAGTCTGGGGCGAGTTTTTCCTGGAAACGTCTGAAAAAAAGCGGAGGACGGGGCCATTTCTATAGTAGAGATGGTCTGCTTTTCCCCAGTTTACGTCAGGTTTAAACCAGGACTAACCCCGGACTAAACCAGGACTAACCCCGGACTAAACCAGGACTAAACCAGGACTAAACCAGGACTAAACCCAGAGTTAAAGTGCCCATATTACACATTTTTCTGATCTGTTCTAATGTTTCCTCATCACAAACTGAAGTTGTGTTTTGTTTCATTCACACATGTTTAACACACAAACCCTGCAGACTGAGGCTGTGTTCCACCTTGTGATGTCATGTGGTGATAGAGGAAGTGCTCCACTGTGTTTTTAAACTCCACACACCTTCACTATAATATTCACTTGGATCATTTCAGCCCTGGATTTGGCCATCTCTACTGGACTAAAGGTCAAAAGGAGCTGTTCACTTGAAAACTGCCGCTTCATGGAACAGAGCATTTTGAGTGTCCTTGAGCAAGACACTTAACCCACCTTACCCCCAGTGTCTGCGCACACTGCCGATAAGACACAGCGTCCCTGATTAAAACAGCTTTTGCAGTTTAAACCCAGAATTTTAAATACTGCGAGGTATTGCTTTCATTTCAGGAAAGTAACTGTATTCTGAATGCTTTCAAAATGAGTATTCTGAATGTGTATCTTTGGTACTTTGGTATTTTGGTACTTCCCACACTGAACATAGGCTCTACTCACGCTTACCGGAAGACGTTTGGAAACATGCGGATGACGACTCCCGGTGTAGTTACCGACACTGGGCATGCGTGGATTTATAAGAAAAACTTTTATTTTGATTATATTTTATTATAGTTTAGGTTTTATTATAGTTCTGTGTGGGCTTGTGTAATGTAGCTAGTCCATTACATAGGCTTGTGCTAGCTAACATGTGAGAATAACGACACACTAATGCAAAGTTTGAAATGTTTATTGAAAATTAATTGATTAAAATATGTTTCAGTGAAGTGACCTGTAAAAGGAAATGACATGAGTAAATGGAATAAGTGTCTTTAATTTGAGTAATTGTGAGTGAAATTGTACTGACCCTCTTTTGTTGTCTGCCTCAGGTGTTTGTAACGCTAATTTAAGGCTAGGCAGCATGACTGCGGCTAACAATATTAGCGGGAACAGAAGAGTGGTTCTTGAAGGAGCC
This sequence comes from Taenioides sp. WSHXM2023, assembly GCA_029959045.1. Lineage (NCBI taxonomy): Eukaryota > Metazoa > Chordata > Actinopteri > Gobiiformes > Gobiidae > Taenioides > Taenioides sp. WSHXM2023. The sequence continues at coordinate 1,554,606 of CM057090.1, forward strand.
CAAGGTGTGAATGAAGCACATACAACAGGACTGTAGTTATTAGTGCTGCCACTAACGACTACTATTTTAATCTATTTGCATCTTAATTAATCCATTTCTATTATATTTATCAATCCACATTCTACAAATCAACTCAATTAGGCCAATTTTAAACGATGCAACATCTCAATTAATATTCTTCACAAAACAAATCAGCCAACTGCATTCACAATCCAACCAAGGCTTCTCATCATGCTATTAATTCTACTTAAATGAAACAGAACGTTCACCTGAATGAATTCAGACAGACCATTCCCACACCACTGTGTCCTTAGGCTCTGAACTCTACTTAAAAACTCATTTTGCAGGTACATTTACTCAGCGGTAGTGTCTCTGTGTTTCCTCTTTACATTCCTGGGTTTGGTTTGTGGACCTGGGCCTAATTAAATGAATGCAGCGACACTACCGGCTCACCTGTATTTTTGGTGCCATCTACTGGCCAGACTAGGAATGGGATAATAAGAGGGGAAGGAGAGGAGAGGAGAAGACTATGAGCAGAGGAGCTGGGCTTTTTTCACTTGACACATTTTGGCCCTTCACAATATTTTCTGTTTCTCTCGTGGCCCCGTGGAAAAAAAGAATTGCCCACCCCTGATCTGGATGAAGAAAACCGGGCCATTTTCTCAGTTTTCCCACATTTACTAGAGCCAACAGAGCCCGCCGGAAGCATCCGCATGTTTCCAAACGTCTTCTGGTTTTGTGACGCGTGAACGGAGCCCATTAGCCGTCTGTTCTTCAGTCGCTCACCTGAAGATCCCCGTCTCAGAGTTTTTGTGCGTGAAAGTAAACAGCAGGTCCTCCCTCTGCAAATGACAGTCTGTTTAAACATTCATGTTTATGTGACCCATTCTTCAGTGTCTCCAGGATTAACCCACAGACGGTGTAAAGAAGAGGCCCGAGGGAGTGTGCGCCTCAGCGTTCGGCTCCATCGACCTCGGGGAAAGAAGGCGCCTGATTGGTCTGTTATTAATGTTCACATTTTGATTTAGGGACAAAATAGTGAAATAAAAAGCCCAGGATCATGTAGAGCGAGTTCAGACCGACATTTGAAGGTCAGAATGAGGATCCTGACAGCAGCAGGTACAGAGAGAGGGGCCACGACAATTGAACCAGAGTCGATGGAGCCGGAAGCGTGCCCATGCTCACTTCCTGTTTGGAGCGTGGCGGCTAGCGGGTTAGCTCTGTCCATTTATATAAACAGTCTATGAACCAAACCCACAACCTCCTGACTGAGAGGAAGCGCAGGATAACCACTCTGCCGCAGTAACACAGGGAGGACATGTACATGTGTGTGTATGTGTGAATCAATGAGCGACCAAACAAAACCTGCTGAAGCACCTTGAACCTGGAAACGAGTGAACGCGCCCGGCTTCATTCAGATAAAACAGGGTTAAAACCATAGAGCAACGTGACAGTACATCTGAATCATTTACTCTAAAAGGCCAATTTGCAACAACTTTGTCCATCAAACAAAGGAGGGCATGTGAGAATTCTTGCAAAGTTTCTCCCTCCAGCTGTCTACGTGAGAAAAACTCTTCCTGGAGTGAAACATAAGGTTTTTGACACCCATACAGTTCTCTTAATATTTTAAACACACATTCAGGGTCATCACGTTCAGCTGCAATCCTGTACTTTATCTCATCTCTTGCTTCCCCATCTAAATGATCAAAAAAAATAAAACTCGCATGGTCTGCAGGTCCCACATGTCTCACACGCATGCTGGCTTGGACCTCCTCCACCCAGTCCTCAACCCCAATACTGTGAGTTCCTCGGAATATGGGGCCCTTCCGCTCTCGGGGCAGATAGATGATGCGATCTGTTACTGCATTGTCCACTTGTCCTCTTTGACTTGGGCCAGCCTGAGCAGTGTCCCGTTCCTGTCGCAGCCGGTCTCGCTCGGCCTCCGACCGCTGGACCTTCTCCCGCAGCTGCTGCAGTTCTTCCGTTGTGGTCACCTCGCCTCACAGCACAGGGTTTACCAGCCAGGTCCCACAGCGCGCCCACTGCTGTTCAGTTATGCTCCAACAGAAAATGCTCTCAAAACAAACCCTAACAATCTCACTACTACTGCCACCGCTTGCCAATTAAGCCACTATTATGTTTGGTTTGCCAGATCCTGCCGACAACACCACTTTGTAACCGAGGGAAGGCCAAGGCTCCCCTTTAAAACCACCCAAGGCACGATCTGGCATAAAATACAAATAACCAAACACAAGTAGTGGCAACTTTACAACTTTTATTCACGATAATATTTAAAACGATTATTCTTTTATTCACAGTTTCTTTAAAATAGCAACACAATCCACACCTCCCCAAAAAAAACACCTTTAGCTTTCAATAAGTGGAAAAAAACAAAAATAAAGAAAACTAAACTAAAGGTTAATCACTACAAACCAAAATTAGTAACTCAACCCAAACAATAAAAACGCAAAAGAACCCAAAACCAAACCCCACTCTACTGAGCTAAAGTGCTGTGTGCTGAGGGGCGAGGATCAGTGCTGAAGGTGCTAATTTTAAGTGCTAAGTTGGTATAAAGTGCTGCCCACGAGTATGTAGTTAGTTTATATCACTATTACGTTTTGCTACTACACAATATTTTAAGTTCGTATCTGTTTAATATTGCACAATGTTCCGGATCACTACAGGCACAATAAAACACACTAAGTCACTACACCATTAAAACCCTTAAAATGAGAGCATAATGACAAAGGACAGGAGCACAATTAAACAGCAGGGGCAAAACTTTTACTGTCACAACCAGGCCTCAACTGGGGCTCAGGGCGCGATCCAGGAGCAGCCGTGACCAAATGTCAGCTCCAACCACCACACACGCGCCGCTTGTGTCCGCAACAGCCCCGACTGCCAACAACCTGGCGTGCGCACCTTTAATAAATCTACTAATCATCGGAAAGGCGGGGAGATGGCAGCCGCTCCCGGGCGGTGCGTTCACAGACCTAGCACTGGGTCGGAAACTACACTAACCACATGATTACATTCTTCCCCGCCCCCAACTGAATCGGTATCCCAACGATTAATCAAACCACTAAAACCATGGCCGAAATATGGCAATAGCCACACTGCTGGCACCCTGCATCCGAGAGGCAGCAGCCTCAGCATTGTCACCGCGGGCTGTAACTGGCAGACGATGGAGGTTTGAGCGTTTCCCTGCAGTCTTGCGGGGCACTGAACCGGTGCTGCAAGACGCTGCAGGCCTGGACTGGGAAGGGTGTGGCGACGCTGGGACTACTGGCTCAACTGGGGTGGAGGGGTTACTGACCGACTCCCTGACCACTAGCCATGCTCCTGACTCCAACTCATCGTCACTAGCCATCTCCTCCGTAGCTAAGACCTGAGGCCAGGCTTCTGCTCTTTCAACAGGAGGCGTAAATGCTGGCTTTAAAGCAGTACAGTGAACCTGTCTTACTTGGTCAAGTCTTTGCACGGGAGCAATGGAGTAGACCACCCCTCCTGAACTAGGGGCCTTCACAACCTGATAAACAGTTCAGCTCCAGGTGTCGTGAATCTTCCTGCGCCCTGGGCCTACATCTCGGAGGTACACTCATTGACCCTCCTCCAGTGGCTCACACAGGGCTCTACCATCATGCCTCTCCTTTCTCTGCTTGGCAGCCAGCTCCAGACGGTTCCGGGCAGCATCCATGGCCACTCGCAGGCGTCTCTCATGTTCCACCACCCAATCACACACCCTCCCAGCTTCTGGCTCTGGAAGTTTGCCGAGCAGGAAATCCACAGATAAGTTAGGCTCCTGACCAAACATTAACAGGTGAGGCGACTCTCCAATGGACTGGTGGGGGGTGGCGTTGTAGTTGAATACCAGCTGGGGGAGGCGCTCCGGCCAGTGCTGTTTTTCGTCAGGGGGCAGGGAGCGGAGGAGATTATGAAGGGTGCAATTGAACCATTCACACTGGCCATTGCCTTGTGGATGGTAGGGGGTGGTGCGGCTCTTTTGAATGCCATATAGCTCACACAGTTGCTGCACTAGTCCACTCTCAAAGTTTCTCCCTTGGTCGGAGTGAATCCGGGCCGGCACCCCGAAACGGTAGAACCACTCCCGCACCAACATCTTGGCCACAGTTTGTGCTCTCTGGTCCCGAGTAGGGATAGCTTGGGTGAACTTTGAAAAGACGTCCGTCATAACCAGCACCAACTCTCGTCCGTCACGTGCAGGCTCCAGCATGGTAAAGTCTATGGCGAGTATCTGGTTCGGTCTGGATGCAAGTAGGTGGCCGAGGGGCACATGGACTCTGGGCTGTGTAGACTTTGAGAGAGCACACCGTTCACAGCTCTGGCACCAAGCCTTCACATCCTGATCCAAGCCTGGCAAATAACAATGCTGACGCACCAAGTCGGTAGTCCGCTGTACCCCCTGATGGCCATGGTTCTGATGCAGCTTTTGCAGCACCTCTTTCTGCAGGCACTCTGGCAACACTAGCTGAAGCATCTCCTCTCCACCATCTGGCCTCAGCATCCGACGATACAGCAGCCCCTCCTTCTGCACCACCCGATTCCACTGCCTCACCAGACCACGTGCTCGAGGACCCAGAGTTTCTTGCTCAGTCCGACTCGGTATTCTCTGTTGGCACCAGAATGACAGGAAGACTTTGATCGCAGGGTCTGACTGCGGCAATACTGCGGGAAGGCAGGGCTATGATGGCGGCCTGGAGGGCATCATGCTGACGTTGGCTCACGAGCTCCGTCAGGGCTGCAGGAACCCCAGTGCCAGGAAGGTACGACTCAAGCTGGGCCCAATCTCCATCATCTGCCTCCCGTTGTCTCGACAGAGTATCTGCATTTTTATTCATCCGCCCTGGCCGATACCTCACACTGTAGTCAAATGCAGAGAATTCTGCAACCCAGCGCTGCTCTGTTGCTCCAAGCTTAGCCGTGTCCAAGTGGCTCAGCGGGTTATTATCCGTCCATATGACACAGCGGTGGCCCCAAAGATAGTCCTTAAATTTTTCAACCATGGCCCACTTCATGGCTAACATCTCCAATTTCATGGAGCTATAGTTCCTCTCTGCACTATGCAGACTACGGCTGCCATATGCCACAGGCCTTACTCTTCCTCCCTGCTCCTGTGACAGTACAGCACCCAATCCACAGTGGCTCGCATCAATTTCACGAATAAATGGCTGGGAAAAGTCCGCAAAAGCCAGAGTGGGTGCACTGGTTAGCCGGGATTTCAGCTCCGCAAAACTGTTCTCACACTCCTCTGACCAGGCCCGGTCCAGGTGCGTCCCCTGACCTCGGTGTCTGTTGGGGCCGGCCAGCTCTGCAACCAGCCAACGGAGGGGGGCAGCCAGCTTTGAGAACCCCTATAATAACTGGCAAATCCAATAAAGGACCGGACCTCATAGACAGTTTTAGGAC
>CM057090.1:1565032-1592532 GCA_029959045.1 Taenioides sp. WSHXM2023
GTCTGGAGGTGTTTAAAGAGCCAGTGTTCACTCCATGTGGACACAACTTCTGCCGAGGCTGCATCTCTCAGGCCTGGGACACTGATGGTCCCTGCACATGTCCTCTGTGTAAAGAGGTGTTCCACAGCAGACCACAGCTCAAGGTCAACACGCTCCTGAAGGAGGTGGTCTCAGGGTCTAACCTGGAGAAGAACAAGAGAAGCTCTATGGAGAAGATGCCTGAGTTTAAAGAGGTGCAGTGTGACATGTGCTCTGAGCCCAAGCTGAAGGCCCTCAAGTCCTGCCTGGTGTGTCTGTCCTCCTTCTGTGAGAGCCACCTCCAGCCTCATCTCACAGTCTCTGGGCTGAAAAGACACCAGCTGATGGAGCCTGTGGAAAACCTGGAAGACAGGGTGTGTCCCACACACCAACAACCCCTGGTGCTCTTCTGTGGCACTGATGAGAAGAGCGTGTGCATCATGTGCTCCGTTCTAGAGCACAAGAACCATGAGTTGTTGTCTCTGGAGGAGGCGTGTGAGCGCAGGAGGTCCTCTCTGCTGCAGACTCAGGCTCAGAGCCAGCACATGGTGGAGCAGAGGAGACAGAAGATCCAGGAGATCCAGAGCCTCCTGGAGCTGAGTGAGACAGAGGCCCTCAGAGAGAGGGCTGCGGGGCTGCAGACCTTCACTGCTCTCATGCAGTCTGTTCAGAGGCGTATGGACCTCTTCTTAGAGGAGCTCCAGGAGAAGCAGAGCCGGAGCCACAGACGAGCCCAGGATCTGCTGCAGCGGCTGGAGCAGGAGATCTGTGATCTGGAGCAGAGCAGCGCTGAGGCCGAATGTCTCTCACGCTCTCATGACCCCCTCCACTTTCTACAGCGCTTTGCTGCACTCACGCCCCCTGCTGGGCTTAAGGAGTGGAGCAGCGTGAGCTTTGAGCCGGAGACATGTGAGGGCAGTGTGACCCGGGCTCTGTCTGAGCTGGAGAACAGTCTCTCTCAGGAGTTTAACAAACACTTTAAAGAACTGGCCTCAGAGTCTAATAAAGCCGAGCTGAAGAGAGCGCAGCAGAGTGCGGTGGAGGTGACTCTGGACCCAGACACGGCTCAGCCTCGGCTCGTTCTGTCTGAAGATCTCAAACAGGTTCATTGTGAAGATGTGAGGAAGGAGCTCCCAGACTCTCCTCTGAGGTTTGATTATTGTGTTTGTGTTTTAGGAAAACAGAGTTTTTCTTCAGGCAGGTTTTACTTTGAGGTTCAGGTCAAAGGGAAAACAGAGTGGGATTTAGGAGTGGCCCAAGAGTCCATCAACAGGAAGGGAAAGATCACTTTAAGTCCCAAAAATGGACTGTGGAGCATCTGGTTAAGAAACAATGAGTACAAAGCTTGTACTGACTCTTCTGTCCGTCTGTCTCCTCAGAGAGCTCCTCAGAAGGTCGGGGTGTTTGTGGACTATGGAAAGGGTCTGGTCTCCTTTTATGATGCAGATTCTGCAGATCTTCTCTTCTCCTTCACTGACTGCTGCTTCAGGGAGAAGCTGTTTCCATATTTCAATCCCAGTTTAAATTATGGAGGATCAAACTCTGCTCCTCTGGTTCTCACTGCAGTGGAGACTTTGAGCGGTGACAAAGTACAAAAGTAAAAGTACTGCACTTAAGTATAATTTTGAAGTATCTGTACTTTATTTAGGTACATTTTACTGTGGATACTTTTGACTCTGTATTTGGAACTGGACTGAAAAGTCCCAAGTTGGTCTCCTTATAGTTTGGAACCTGAGTTATTGTAAAGAAAATAAGAATTCACAGTGAACTGGTGATGGGCGTCTGAATCTCTACATTGATGTAAATAAACACTTTAATGCAACTGTATCTGTGTGTCAGATGCCCTCCCGTCCTCCTGTATCCCTGTGTCAGATGCCCTCCCGTCCTTGTGTTTGGGTCTAAACAGGTTTTACAAAGACACACTAGAGTTGACACAGGAGAGAAACCTTACAGCTGTTCAGTCTGTAAGACACAGTTTACCCAGAGCTCTCATCTGCAAACACATATGAGAAGTTACAGGAGAGAAATAGTCTGAACAGAACGTGTCTTTTGGAGTTGGCTTCAATCATTTCCATAGTCAAAAGGTCATCTCCTTGTATTACTACATCACTTCATATTTCAGTCTCGTCTCAAATGTTCAATGAGCTGAGTTGTTTGAACAGAATCCTTCTTCACAAATCTAAACCCAATACTTCAGAGAATGACTTTCTTTTCAAAAATGCTCATGTGATGTTCCAAGTGTTGTACAGCTGTTCTTAAGAGCCTGTTGTTTCAAATGGAGGTCACATTTTCTAATGGAATGTTGTGTTAAAGATTCCAAATGCAGATGTCTGACCTGGTTTGTTGTTAATATCTCTGGAATTACTGAGACCGTCCACATGAAACTAAAAGCAGCTCATCTCTGTTCACAACAATAATTGAACCTTGGTAAAGTTGTGAGTGTGTGGGGCCATGGCTGACCAACAGTGACCTTTCTTGCTATTTTCTGAATGTATTTATGAATCTACTGTTAACTTACATTTGTACACTGATCTAATCAAATAAATGAGCCAACTGCATTTACAATCTCCCTGAGGTTTGTCATTGTGTTTCTGAAGTTAAACAGAAAATTCACTTCACTTATGAACTCAGCCACATCATTCTGACACTATTGTGTCCCCAGGGCCTTGACAAGATTTTCACTCGTTTTATTCTTCTTCAAAACTCATTTTACAGGTGGATTTACTCACCGCTAACGTCTGTGTGTTTTTCCTTTGCATTCCTGGGTTTGGTTTGGGCCTCATTAAATGAGTGCAGCAGACGCTACCGGCTTACCTGTGTTTGATAAAGGAGGAAGGAGAGGAGAGGTGAATGGGGTCAGCAGTGGAGGTGAAGACTAGGAGCAGAGGGGCTGGACTTTTTCACTTGACACTGTGAGTTTGAGGACTGAGAAGAAGCAACATCTCAAGTCCCACATGTGAGAACAACATGAGAACCTACGGCCACATCGGAGCCTCCAAGGTCCATATATCTGTCATATTTCTGAGCTCCTGTTGGTTGGGTTCACGGGACATCAGGACGTTCTAAAGTGCACGCAGTTAAAGGCCCTTATTACACTGTTTTCTGATCTGTTCTAATGTGGTTTCCTCATCACAAACACACCTGGAGTTGTGTTTGGTTTGTTTAAAGCTGCATTGTGTAACTTTTCTGGCGGAGGGTCCGTCAAACGCTTTTCTCCATGGAGATGTTATTGCTTTGTCTGGAATGTTCCACAGTATGACATTAAACCTTTTTATCTTCATGGAGACCAAACCACACCAACTTACAGGTCAGATCTGTGGAGAGGCGACCCCGCTCACAGTCAGTCTGTTTTTTCTAGATATTTCTGAGCTCTAAAACCACCTGTAACTGAATAAATTGAAGGTAGAGCTGTTTAATGTCACACTGTGGAACATTCCAGGCACATATCGATAGAAACAAGCAGGAGCAAGATGCAGGACGCATGTTTTTCAGTGCATTAAATACAAAATGTAAAAACAGGCTTTAATTTAAGTACATTTTGCTACTAAAAAGTTACACACTGTGGTAAAAGAAATTGCATTTATCTTGATTCATGAACATTGCAGTAAGAACAGAAGAAAGTACAGTTCAGGTACCACTATCAAAACCAGGTATAAGTACTTATACTCCAAAATGTAAAAGGTACCCAGCCCCACATGAGCCCGTCGCCATAGTAATAAAGTACACAGCAGAAGGTCAGTGTTGCCATAGTTAATCTCCCATTTTACACTAAAGACGCACAAACACACAACTTTAGAACAACCGCAGGGAGACAGAGGTGGACCTGGAGCAGATCGAGGCCTGCCACCCACTGCCCACTAGAAATGGGAGACCAGCAGCCGTTATCATGCGCTTTGTCAATCGCACAAACAAGTTGAAAGGAACAGACGTTTTCATAAATGAGCATCTGACAAGGAAAAATGCTGAAATCGTGACAAAGGCAAAATTGCAGAAAAAGGAAGACGCTCGGGTAACAAACTGTAAGATCTTCATTAAACTAAACGGGACACCTGAGGAAGATGAAGACTTGGTGGTGAGGAATAAAGAAGATCTTGACAAATACTGACAACGCTCCAAATGGTTTTAAGGGAACTTTGGACTCTCCACACATCCCATGAACAATACACCAACGACACAGCCTGCAGTAAGGAAAAGTAATGACATGGACATTCTGCAGAGACAAATGGAACTGGACACTTTTGCACACAATGGACACAATACAACAGACCCTGATACAAATGTTCTCTCTTCTATTGTTAAAAACTGGAGTTATATTGAACAAGAACAGTGTGAAGACACTTTCACCTCTGTCCAAGAGCATTTGCAGCATTTCACTCACCCTTTAGTATTACAGCTCTCACTGAAACCGGGTTCAATGAGGACAAAGGTACAGATATTGGTCTTGAAGATTATGAATGAATAAATAAGAATAGAGGGGTTGCTTTTTATATTCACGATTCTATCAACGTTATGGTCTTACTTCATATGTCACTCGCTATAAATGAAACCGTGGAATGTTTAAAGGTTGAAATTCAAAATGGGAAAAAGAAAAACATCATTGTAAGTTGTGTTTATCCATCACCTGGTTCAGATGTTCAAATTTTCAATGAATGGATGGAGAAACTGTTTTTCACTGTGAACCACAAAACAGTGTTTATCTGTGGAGGTTTTAACATTGACCTACTAAATCCAGCTAAACAAAAAAAAATAGATGACTTCTCAGATACAGTGTTCAGTGTGTCCCTCGACTCCACGATAACCAAGTAAAATAACGTCACACAGTGCGACACTTATTGATCTTTACCAACGTTATGGAGAATCAAATCACCAGTGGCCTCTTTATGTGACATTTCTGACCACGTACCTGTCGGCACTGTTCTTGACCATGATTTCCAAAAAATTTGCTGCTGCTGCTACCGTCACTTTCCAAGGCTTGTCCCTGGTTCAAGTTTGATTCCTAAAATCATGTTTTTGTGTCAGATTAATTCATTATTATTGACTTGTTGTTAATTACAAAGAAAATGGTCACATTTATCTTAATGTGAAAACTGCAGTGATTTAAGGAAGTACAAACTACACAGTGGAATGACTCAGTCTGTCAAACAAAACCTGTCAAACCTGTAATCCTTCATACATCAAATGTTCTTCTCTCAAACGATGCTCCTGGGCGTGTTTCAGGTGTGAACTGTGAACAGAATTCTACTATTAAAAGCACAAATCTAACCTCAGTGTTTGTCACAAACATCATGGAGCTGACTGGACTTTTCTTCACTAACTCTTCAGAGAGATTACGTTTACTCAAACACCAACATCCCCAAATCCCTTTTGTAAAGATTTTTCTATCTGATATGACAACAAAAAGAAGCCAGACATTTAAACCTGGCTCTGTCCATGTTTCTGTTGTAAATGTTCCAAAAAGGATCCATTTTGGTCCATTTTAGATAAAGAGCCTTATTTTTATATGAAAACATCACATGATGAAAAACTTCGAATACATTATTCTTCTTACATTTATGTGAATAAACTACAGAAAACTACTTTTACTCCTACTTGAGTAATATTTGTATTGAAGTAACAGTACTGTTACTTTAGTCATTTCTTGGACCACTACTTTGTACTTCTACTTGAGTAATATTATTTTAAAGTAACGTGACTCTTACTCGAGTACAGTTTTTGGATACTCTCCCACCTCTGAACTAATTTAAAGCCACAGTATGTAACTTTCCAGCCCAAACTAGACTCAAATCAGAGCATGTTGTTTCCTTTTGTTTGTGTTGATCGCAGTGAAAAACAAGCGTTGTTACTTTGAGCTTGCATCTCCACAGACCTGACTCTTATCACCCAGATACCAACTGATCACAAGTATCACAACTTAAACAAGAAGTGAGTCTGAAAAACACATCAGCAGGATCAAATGTGACCTTTTCTCAACGCTTCTCGTTAGAATAGTTACGGCAATGTAATCTTCAGGACACTGCCATGTTTTTGAGCTCCAGTGAGGTGGCTCGGGCATCTGTTCAGGATGCCTCCCTCGGGAGGTGTTCTGGGCACGTCCCACCAGTTCGGGGTGAAGGAAGTCTGGGAGTTCCTGCTTAGACTGTTGCCCCTTCGACCCGGCCCCAGATAAGCAGAAGAAAATGGATGGATGGACAACACACACACACTTTATATGATGTACAACAGTTTAGACCTGGTTTAGACCTGGTTTAGACCTGGTTTAGACCTGGTTTAGACCTGGTTTAGTTATAAAGCACGGATGTAGGACCCAAAAGCAAACCAGAACTCGAGTAAGGTTAAGAGGTTTATTGTACAGATGGACATGGAAATGGGCAAAGGGGTCCGGTGGAGGCAGGCACAAGGCAGGGAGGTGTGGAGGAACACGAGCCATGAGATGAACAATGGAGCCGAGAGGGGAGATCCAGGGAGCACTGGGAGCAGAAAAAACAAAAAAATTACACAAAGGACTGACATGGACAGGCTTAAGATGAGAGACATGAAAAGTGGGATGAATCGTCATAGAACTTGTCAACTTTAACTTGACTGCAGTTGGGCTAATGACACTCTCAATGACAAAGGGTCCAATGTAAAGAGGTGAAAGTTTCCAGGATTCAGTTTTTAATGGAATGTCTGTAGAACTGAGCCAAACTTTCTGACCTGGAGTGTAGACTGGAGATCGAATGCGATGGCGGTCGGCAATTTGACGGTTACGCTCGGCAGTGCGGGTCAGGGCAGCTTGAGCCTCCTTCCAGATCTTCCGACAGCGGCATATATGAGCTTCGACAGAAGGAACAGCAATGTCAATCTCCTGAATAGGGAACAATGGAGGCAGGGACCCAACGGAACATTCAAAAGGAGACAAGCCAGTGGAACATGCTGGAAGAGAATTACGCGCATACTCAACCCAAGGTAAGTGAGAGCTCCAGGAAGAAGGGTTCTCCGCCACACACCACAGGCCTGCCTCTAGATCTTGGTTTGTCCTCTCAGCCTGCCCGTTAGTTTGAGGACGGAATCCTGAGGAAAGGCTCACTTTGGCTCAGAGTGCAGAACAAAATGACCTCCAGACCTGGGAGATGAATTGAGGGCCCCTGTCGGAGACTATATCCAGGGGGATACCATGCAGACGGAAGACATGTTCAACCATGAGCGTGGCAGTCTCAAAAGCAGAGCTTGGAAAGGGCTATGAAATGAGCGGCCTTAGAAAAACGGTCAACAACAGTCAGAACCACAGTGTTACCTGAGGAACTAAGGAGTCCAGACACAAAATCGAGAGCTATGTGAGACCATGGGCGAGACGGGATAGGCAAAGGTTGGAGTAGTCCAGCAGGGGAACAATGAGATGTCTTGGCCCTGGCACAAACTGTACAAGCGGCTACAAATTTCTTGATGTCCGAGTCCATTGTGGGCCACCAAAATTGTTCCTTGAGCAACCAAGCAGTACAGTTAACTCCAGGATAGCAAGCAAATTTTGATGCGTGACCCCACTGGAGGACCTGCAAACGCACAGAATCAGGGACAAATAAGTGATTTGCGGGACCAAACCGCAAATCAACTCAACAAATCCGACCCAGGATTTGTTGAGTTGAGCCTCTCTCACTGCAGATTCCACTTCCCAGGTAACTGCTGCCACAACACAGGTAAAGGGAAGGACGGTGTCAACATTGTCTGAGGTGTTTGTAGGAGAAAACTACTGAGCGAGAGCATCAGGTTTTATGTTATGGGACCCGGGATGGTAAGTAAGTGTAAAATTAAAGCGTCCAAAGAAAAGTGTCTTTTGGCAGATTGTATGTAGGCAAGATTTTTATGATCAGTCCAAACTAAAAATGGGTGTACTGCTCCTTCAAGCCAGTGCCGCCACTCCTCTAGTGCTAAATTAACAGCCAAAAGCTCCCGATCTCCAACTGAATAGTTCCTTTCACTAGATGACAAGCGGCGGGAATAGAAGGCACCACAGGGATGAAGTTTGAGATCTGAGACTGACCGTTGTGACAGGACTGCCCCCACTCCAATGTCAGAAGCATCCACCTCCACAATGAATTGGTGAGAAGGGTCAGGATGGACCAGGATGGGTGCTGAGGTGAACCTGTTCTTAAGTTCCAGAAATGCATCGTCAGCCTCTTCAGACCACTTCAAAGGTACCTTGGTAGATGTGAGATGAGTCAGGGGTGCTGCCACATGGCTGTAATCCTGAATAAAGTGGCGATAAAAGTTGGCAAAGCCAAGGAACCGTTGGAGTTGCTTCACACCTTCAGGTGTAGGCCACTTTGCCACTGCACAAACCTTCTCAGGATCTGTCCTTATTTGTCCGCTTTCAACAATGTAACCTAGGAAACTGACAGGGTTTGTTAAACTCACATTTCTCACCTTTTACAAACAGTTTATTCTCCAATAATCTTTGCAGGACCTGGCATACGTGGAGGGTGTGCTCTTCCTGGGAGAGTGAGAAAATGAGAATGTCGTCGAGGTAGACGATCACAAACCGGTTGAGGAAATCTCTGAGGACATCATTGACCAATGCTTGGAAAACTGCTGGGGCGTTGGTCAGACCGAAAGGCATTACCAGGTATTCGAAGTGGCCGAGAGGGCTATTAAAGGCGGCCTTCCATTCATCACCATCACAAATCCGCAAAAGATGGTATGCATTCTGCAGATCGAGTTTAGTGAAGACAGTTGCACCATGAAGAGGTTTGGAAGCTGAACTAATAAGAGGCAGGCAGGTGTGAGACAGTCAAACTCAGAAGGGAGGGGGAAAGGGAGAAACTGGAAGATCATGACATGTTTAGACCTGGTTTAGACCTGGTTTAGACCTGGTTTAGACCTGGTTTGGACCTGGTTTAGACCTGGTTTAGACCTGGTTTAGACCTGGTTTGGACCTGGTTTAGACCTGGTTTAGACTGGTCTCTCTTCAGGCTTTGACCTTTAAGACTTCGTCCTCTCCTTTAAACTCAGTTCTTTGTCTTTTTTTTTGTTTTTTGTTTTTTTTCCCAGACAAAAGTTTCACGTTCTCTTCCTGGAGTCTGGGGTGAGTATTTCCTGGAAACGTCTGAAAAAAAGTGGAAGACAGGGCCATTTCTATAGTAAAGATGGTCTGCTTATCCCAGTGTATGTCAGGACTAAACCAGGACTAAACCAGGACTAAACCCAGAATTAAAGCGCCCATATTACACATTTTTCTGATCTGTTCTAATGTTTCCTCATCACAAACTGAAGTTGTGTTTTGTTTCATTCACACATGTTTAACACACAAACCCTGCAGACTGAGGCTGTGTTCCACCTTGTGATGTCATGTGGTGATAGAGGAAGTGCTCCACTGTGTTTTTAAACTCCACACACCTTCACTATAATATTCACTTGGATCATTTCAGCCCTGGATTTGGCCATCTCTACTGGACTAAAGGTCAAAAGGAGCTGTTCACTTGAAAACTGCCGCTTCATGGAACAGAGCATTTTGAGTGTCCTTGAGCAAGACACTTAACCCACCTTACCCCCAGTGTCTGCGCACACTGCCGATAAGACACAGCGTCCCTGATTAAAACAGCTTTTGCAGTTTAAACCCAGAATTTTAAATACTGCGAGGTATTGCTTTCATTTCAGGAAAGTAACTGTATTCTGAATGCTTTCAAAATGAGTATTCTGAATGTGTATCTTTGGTACTTTGGTATTTTGGTACTTCCCACACTGAACATAGGCTCTACCCACGCTTACCGGAAGACGTTTGGAAACATGCGGATGACGACTTCCGGTGTAGTTACCGACACTGGGCATGCGTGGATTTATAAGAAAAACTTTTATTTTGATTCTATTTTATTATAGTTTAGGTTTTATTATAGTTCTGTGTGGGCTTGTGTAATGTAGCTAGTCCATTACATAGGCTTGTGCTAGCTAACATGTGAGAATAACGACACACTAATGCAAAGTTTGAAATGTTTATTGAAAATTAATTGATTAAAATATGTTTCAGTGAAGTGACCTGTAAAAGGAAATGACATGAGTAAATGGAATAAGTGTCTTTAATTTGAGTAATTGTGAGTGAAATTGTACTGACCCTCTTTTGTTGTCTGCCTCAGGTGTTTGTAACGCTAATTTAAGGCTAGGCAGCATGACTGCGGCTAACAATATTAGCGGGAACAGAAGAGTGGTTCTTGAAGGAGCCCAAGGTGTGAATGAAGCACATACAACAGGACTGGAGTTATTAGTGCTGCCACTAACGACTACTATTTTAATCTATTTGCATCTTAATTAATCCATTTCAATTATATTTATCAATCCACATTCTACAGATCAACTCAATTAGGCCAATTTTAAACGATGCAACATCTCAACAATTAATATTCTTCACAAAACAAATCAGCCAACTGCATTCACAATCCAACCAAGGCTTCTCATCATGCTATTAATTCTACTTAAATGAAACAGAACGTTCACCTGAATGAATTCAGACAGACCATTCCCACACCACTGTGTCCTTAGGCTCTTAACTCTACTTAAAAACTCATTTTGCAGGTACATTTACTCAGCGGTAGTGTCTCTGTGTTTCCTCTTTACATTCCTGGGTTTGGTTTGTGGACCTGGGCCTAATTAAATGAATGCAGCGACACTACCGGCTCACCTGTATTTTTGGTGCCATCTACTGGCCAGACTAGGAATAGGATAATAAGAGGGGAAGGAGAGGAGAAGACTATGAGGAGCAGAGGAGCTGGGCTTTTTTCACTTGACACATTTTGGCCCTTCACAATATTTTCTGTTTCTCTCGTGGCCCCGTGGAAAAAAGAATTGCCCACCCCTGATCTGGATGAAGAAAACCGGGCCATTTTCTCAGTTTTCCCACATTTACTAGAGCCAACAGAGCCCGCCGGAAGCATCCGCATGTTTCCAAACGTCTTCTGGTTTTGTGACACGTGAACGGAGCCCATTAGCCGTCTGTTCTTCAGTCGCTCACCTGAAGATCCCCGTCTCAGAGTTTTTGTGCGTGAAAGTAAACAGCAGGTCCTCCCTCTGCAAATGACAGTCTGTTTAAACATTCATGTTTATGTGACCCATTCTTCAGTGTCTCCAGGATTAACCCACAGACGGTGTAAAGAAGAGGCCCGAGGGAGTGTGCGCCTCAGCGTTCGGCTCCATCGACCTCGGGGAAAGAAGGCGCCTGATTGGTCTGTTATTAATGTTCACATTTTGATTTAGGGACAAAATAGTGAAATAAAAAGCCCAGGATCATGTAGAGCGAGTTCAGACCGACATTTGAAGGTCAGAATGAGGATCCTGACAGCAGCAGGTACAGGGAGAGGGGCCACGACAATTGAACCAGAGTCGATGGAGCCGGAAGCGTGCCCATGCTCACTTCCTGTTTGGAGCGTGGCGGCTAGCGGGTTAGCTCTGTCCATTTACATAAACTATCCATCGTCGTCTGTGGGTGACTGGTCCAGGATCAGGTCAGGAGCAGCTGCAGCTCAAACATGTCAACAAGGTAAATACATCTCCTACTGTCCTGGAATCAAACCCCTGACCTTTGTGTTATGAGGTAAAAAAAAAAAAAAAAGGCTAACCACTCTGCCATTCCCCATAACAGCTTTACACAGTTGAGTAAGAATTGAGAACTTTTAGATTTTAGATTTCATTTGTCAAGGAGCTTCTGTAAAACATCTTTACATTGTATTAAATTAGCCTCAATAATAATGATTTTTGACGAGAGAAAAAAGAATTAGACTTGAGTTTATTTCCTCTGACAGAAAAAGGAGGTTGTAGCGAGATCAGAAGGCAGGTATCGGCTCTCGGAGGTGCGTGACAGTAATAATACCAGGAGACAATGATTTGGGTTTGTGGCTAGTGCCGTATATTAACAGTGATGAACAGTGAGAAAAAACATAAAAACACAAATATTTACAATCTGCAGATTCATATCAAGCTCGATAGTTAAAATACTCTGACTTGAAATGCTTAATGTGTTTCCCACAATATAGACAGGTTTAGTCGACAAAAACAATATGCAACAGTATTTAACAGTAGCAGTACTTGACAGTAACAGTATTTGACAGTCCAGTGTAATCCCCAAACAAAATGACTTCAACGGCAGAAACAGTCACCACGGTTTGAGATCCACGAGTCGTAGTGGAGTGAGAGTCCAGAGTAAAGACAGAGTTTATGGAATGTCCTTAAAGCGCTTAAACAGGTTGTGGATGTGAGTAGTGAAGTACGGTGGAGAAGTGTAGGGAGTGACTGGCTGTATCGAGCCTCCTACCAGACCGCAGAAGGGTAAAGCTGAGGTGATACGGTTCCGTGAGGTTCTGGGCTGTTCTTGCTCGCCATCACATGGGGTTTGTACCCGACTGGGCACACCAGGCCTGTATAGTGACAGACAGGACTGACCATCAGTAACAAAATGAAGAAGTTAACTAGCTACAAGTTCAGTTCATTAAATCTCAGTGTTTACACATTAAATAATTCACAATACTATTTACAGAAGTGCAAGTAACAAACATTCAAGTAACAGCCTTGTTTAAAGGTGCAGTATAAATACAACATAGAAACAAATTGCACTTGAAAACAAAACCCAAATTGTCTTAAGAACGGCTCTTAAGAGCATTAGCCAAGTCATATAAAGAGAGTACAATGGCCTGTAATGGGCCACATTAGCATATGAACGCACACTGACGATCGACAAGGAAAAAAACAGGTAATAAGTGCAAAAATGTTAGCGGCGGATTGTTGCTAATGCTAACACCTCATTGCAAAACAAACAGACTCACCAATCCCACTTTGCATCTGCACACAGCCAGAACTCTACTTCCGCGGCAGCAAAACACTTCTAAAAGTGTGAGGGATAGTTTCAGTTTTAGAGCGAACAACATTTTAGACCGAGTTTAAGTAATGACTTCAGACTGACCTGTACCGCAGTCCTGTGGCTCCTCTCCCCAACTCCCGGACGCGGGAGACACCGGAGGTTTGGATCAGGCGCTGCGAGGAACGTGATTGGCTGAACAGCACGCAGTGTGTGCGTACTGTGTGCGTGCGTATGTCACGTGACTTGACGTACAGGTACAATTAGAAAATCTCTATTTTACGCAGTTTAGGCGCATTTTATAACCTGGGTTACATGAGCACAGGACTGACCCTGATGTGTGCTGAACAAAGCCAGTGTTATTGGACAGCAGTGGTGCGTTCAGGGACACTGCGTACATCACTGCGTACAAATGTACCTTCACTCAATGATCCTTACCCATATCACATATTGTCTCTCACTTGGTCTAACACTAACCAGTCAAGCAGAAAACCTCTGGAATCTTTGTACAAACAAGCACTGAAAGTATTAGACAGGAAGCCCCTAAGTTCTCACCACTGTCACATCCTCCACAAACACAAACTCCTGAGCTGGAAAACCTTCTGAAACTGCATCACATTTGTTTAGTGTAGAAAACTCTGCATCCTCTTTCCTCCTTTACAAGTGTCCAGTCTAACAGACTCACCAGAGGCACCTCCAGGGGGCGCTGCGCCGTCCCTCTGAGGAAAACAGCATTTAGTCAAACTGTTTCCTTCACAGCCTCACATCACTGGAGCTCAGCGCCTCCAGCAGTGAGAGAAGCTCCATCATTTCACACTTTTAAAGGCTCATTCGGGAACATTTACATTATTGTGATGTTTATTCATGTACACTGTCCCACTGAAAAATGAATAAATCAATAAATAAATGTCACTTACAGTCGGCATGTCCTCGCTCCACCCACGTGGTCTCACCCAACAGGTCCATGAACCTACCACCGGGGGAGGACATTTATCAGACATTTTTCCTGTAGACTTCAATGAAATGAAATGAAATGAAATGTAGAGTATGTCATTTTTTGATTTCCCATTCCACAAACACGACCTGACTGTGTCCCCGGATACAAGGAAAACATGTCAGACTTATTTAGACTCAGACTGAGACGTTACTGATCCACAGAAAATGACTTGGACACAGCAGCTCACACATCTACACAGTAGATTATAATAACACCGACAAACATGGAAATGGTGATAATCAATTCTAAATAAGTATAAAAATCACAAGAGACTGGTGTGAAATAAGTCAGAATTATAGAAATGTAAATGTACAAGTCAAAATAACGTAGAGAAATATATGAATACAAATATGTCTCAGCTGTAAACAAGAGGTCGTCATTCAAATCAAATACAGATTTTACTGATAACAATTGTAATACTGATTTATTCTGAATGACAATAATATTGGACATGATGTCACATTTTTAGGTTCTAATTTGGTGTTTTGGTTCAAGACGATTCTCCAATCAGAAAGCAAAATGAGCCTCACGTGACTCTCTCATGTGGGTTGATGGTTCAAAGCTGAAATCCAGTTGTGGCTGCGCGGCTGTGAGTCAGAGGTGGTTGTCTGCAGCACTGGGGCCCCACAGGGAACTGTCCTTTCACCCTTCCTCTTCTCTATCTACACCTCGGACTTCACCTACAACACGGACACCTGCCATCTCCAGAAGTTCTCTGACGACTCGGCCCTTGTGGGCTGTGTGTCTGAGGGGAATGAGCTGGAGTACCGATCGGTCATCAGGGACTTTGTGGACTGGTGTGAGCACAACCACCTGTGCCTTAACACCAGTAAGACCAAGGAGATGGTGATCGACTTCGGGAGAAGGACACTACTTCCCTCACCGGTGAACATCCAGGGACAGGACATAGAGACAGTGGACAGTTTTAAGTACCTGGGTGTTCACCTCAACAATAAACTGAACTGGTCCCACAACACTGACGCCCTGTACAAGAAGAGCCAAAGTCGCCTCCACCTTCTGAGGAGACTGAGTTCTTTTGGAGTGTGCAGGCCCCTGCTCAAGACTTTCTATGACTCTGTGGTGGCCTCTGCTCTCCTCTACGCTGTTGTCTGCTGGGCCCCGAGCAGCACAGAGCGGGACAGGAAAAGACTGAACAAACTAGTCAGGAGGGCCAGCTCTGTCCTGGGCTGTCCTCTGGAGTCTGTGGAGGAGGTGGGTGAGAGGAGGGTGCTGGCCAAACTCACATCCATCATGGCCGACACCTCTCACCCTCTGCACCGGACTGTAGAGGAACTGAGCAGCACCTTCAGCGGCCGACTGAGGCACCCTCAGTGTAAGAAGGAACGCTACCGCAGGTCCTTCATCCCCACTGCTGTCAGACTGTACAACTCCACTGTGTAACACATGCAATAACCTGTGCAATAACCTGTGCAATAACCTGTGCAATAACCTGTGCAATAACCTGTGCAATAACCTGTGCAATAACCTGTGCAATAACCTGTGCAATAACCTGTGCAATAACCTGTGCAATAACCTGTGCAATAACCTGTGCAATAACCTGTAACCATGTCACCTCATCAGTAACCGCCTCCACTGTCCTCAGATTATATATTTATGTATTTGTATTCTTTTACATATATATATTATATAATAGATGTTTTATTATATATTTACATTTCTTTCACTCCCTGTACATAAGAGCTACCTGATGTTGTAAATATGTTAATATTTATTGTGATTTTATTTTTTATTTACTTATTGTTCTGAGTGTTTGCACAATTTTTCACAACTTTTTGCACTATACTGTCCCCTGACTGTGAGCTTCTGTCACAAGTGAATTTCTCCTCTGTGAGATCAATAAAGTCTTATCTTATCTTATCTTATCTTATCTTATCTTATCTTATCTTATCTCTTTTCTTTTAAACCTCAAATGCGTCTCAGTCACATTTGACAGAGAAACATTGGGCTGTAGGAGCGTGTGTTACCTGTTGGTGGCGCTGTCGGGGTTCCACTGGTCGTGTCTGGGGCCCATGATGAGGTTCACTAGATTTTCAAGTGTAGCTTGACTTCATCTTTTTATTGAAGTATTATAGATGAATGGGATTATCACCATGACGACCAAATGTTTATTTCTTATGGTGGACTTTGCTCTGAAATATGGCACTGGTTTATTTATGAGCACGACTGGTTTTATTACTGGGGCTAAAGGTACTTTGATTTATTCATATGCTAATTTGTGTTTCTGCTGCTGACCCTGTTTTAGGTCAGGGCTTTTTTTCTGTCTGGATTCAACCTGCAATTCCAAGAACTCCCAGTGGATGGCGCGCTAACCCACTCAGTGCCTCCACGCGGTCAGAACCATCACAGCCTTTTCATTCAGAAACACGGAACTTTCAAACTGTTGGAACAACTCACAACACTTTTGGATTATAAAACACACTTTTCCTCACAACGACTTGGACTTAATCCTGACCTGAACTCTGAGCCAAATACAGCAGTCTGTTTGTCGTTGCATTTTAGACCTTTTACAACATATTTATGATGATTCTGTGTCTCTCTAATATACAAATCAAATACTTGGGCTCAAATACTTGTAAACAAATCATTTTGAACTGAATTTGTGTTTGTGCTTTGTTCACACTTTGCTCCTGAGCGCCCCCTAGGCTGCAGTCAGTGCCATAGCCCCGAGCGCGTTACACTTTGAACATTATTAGGAGAAGCATGACGTAAGTCAAAGTGTGTTGAAAATATTTAAGCGTGAGCACAAACTGCTGCGCTCTTCACAAACACATATCTGCACTACGTCCTCCAAAATATACAGACTCACTATGTTCTCCACATATAGAGCAGGAGGAGGGGAGGGCATCTGACACACAGGGACAGGAGGAGGGGAGGGCATCTGACACACAGGCACATCAGGCCCCTCCCTCTGCTGTAACAAGGAAATCAGACGGAACCAGGAAACACAGACTCTGCATTTGCTCAAGGGCACCTCAGCGGCTTCAAACCCTCTGATCCAGCACAGGTTAGTGTTGTTAGGCCCTTTACTACTACTACTACTACTACTACTACTACTACTACTACTACTACTGCTACTACTACTACTACTACTGCTACTACTACTGCTGCTACTGCTACTGCTACTGCTGCTACTGCTACTACTACTACTACTACTACTACTACTACTACTACTACTACTACTACTGCTACTACTACTACTACTACTGCTACTACTACTGCTGCTACTGCTACTGCTACTGCTGCTACTGCTACTGCTACTGCTACTGCTACTACTGCTACTGCTACTGCTACTGCTACTACTACTACTACTGCTACTGCTACTACTACTACTGCTACTGCTACTGCTACTACTACTACTACTACTACTGCTACTGCTGCTACTGCTACTGCTACTACTGCTACTGCTACTACTGCTACTGCTACTGCTACTACTGCTACTGCTACTGCTACTGCTACTGCTACTACTACTACTACTACTACTACTACTACTACTACTACTACTACTGCTACTGCTACTGCTACTGCTACTACTGCTACTACTACTGCTACTACTACTGCTACTACTACTACTACTACTACTACTACTACTACTACTGCTACTGCTACTACTACACCTCCTGGTCCTGGTCCCAGACCTGGTCCTGGTCCTGGTCCCAGACCTGGTCCTGGTCCCAGACCTGGTCCTGGTCCTGGTCCTGGTCCTGGTCCTGGTCCCAGACCTGGTCCTGGTCCTGGTCCCAGACCTGGTCCTGGTCCTGGTCCCAGACCTGGTCCTGGTCCTGGTCCCAGACCTGGTCCTGGTCCTGTTCTACTTTTAGTCGAGTCGTTCTTTAATGGGGCTAAAGTTAAATCAGCTCCTGCTGTAGATTCTGTTGTTTATGTCGTCACTGATTTGGTTCAGTTCAACATTAGTTTTGCTCAAACAGACGAGAGTGAAACCACTGCTTTACTTTCACTTTCCAAGGCTTGTCCCTGGTTCAGGTTTGATTCATAAGATCATGTTTTTGTGTCAGATTAATGCATTATTATTGACTTGTTGTCTCCATGGGGTTTGATTCTGTGGAAAAGCTTCTGACCCTGTAGTTTAGACCTCTGTAAACATGTTCTGAAGTGCACCATCATATTCTTCTAGTCCAGTCTTCCTCACCACATCCTCCTGAAGCCTTCCAAAATAAAAGCTCTTCACCTCTTTCCTGTCACAATAAGAGTTTTCACTTGTAAGAGCCTTTAGTTTGATAGTCACTATTGTTGGTATGTTTCAGACATGTCCTCCACCAGTGAAAGGAGCTCTGAGGAGACGTTCCTGTGCTCCATCTGTCTGGAGGTGTTTAAAGAGCCAGTGTCCACTCCATGTGGACACAACTTCTGCCGACGCTGCATCTCTCAGGCCTGGGACACTGATGGTCCCTGCACATGTCCTCTGTGTAAAGAGGTGTTCCACAGCAGACCACAGCTCAAGGTCAACACGCTCCTGAAGGAGCTGGTCTCAGGGTCTAACCTGGAGAAGAATAAGAGCAGCTCTATGGAGCACATGCACGACTTTAAAGAGGTGCAGTGTGACGTGTGCTCTGAGCCCAAGCTGAAGGCCCTCAAGTCCTGCCTGGTGTGTCTGTCCTCCTTCTGTGAGAGCCACCTCCAGCCTCATCTCACAGTCTCTGGGCTGAAAAGACACCAGCTGATGGAGCCTGTGGAAAACCTGGAAGACAGGGTGTGTCCCACACACCAGCGCCCCCGGAGCTCTTCTGTGGCACTGATGAGAAGAGCGTGTGCATCATGTGCTCCGTTCTAGATCACAAGAACCATGAGTTGTTGTCTCTGGAGGAGGCGTGTGAGCGCAGGAGGTCCTCTCTGCTGCAGACTCAGGCTCAGAGCCAGCACATGGTGGAGCAGAGGAGGCAGAAGATCCAGGAGATCCAGAGCCTCCTGGAGCTGAGTGAGACAGAGGCCCTCAGAGAGAGGGCTGCGGGGCTGCAGACCTTCACTGCTCTCATGCAGTCTGTTCAGAGGCGTATGGACCTCTTCTTAGAGGAGCTCCAGGAGAAGCAGAGCCGGAGCCACAGACGAGCCCAGGATCTGCTGCAGCGGCTGGAGCAGGAGATCTGTGATCTGGAGCAGAGCAGCGCTGAGGCCGAATGTCTCTCACGCTCTCATGACCCCCTCCACTTTCTACAGCGCTTTGCTGCACTCACGCCCCCTGCTGGGCTTAAGGAGTGGAGCAGCGTGAGCTTTGAGCCGGAGACATGTGAGGGCAGTGTGACCCGGGCTCTGTCTGAGCTGGAGAACAGTCTCTCTCAGGAGTTTAACAAACACTTTAAAGAACTGGCCTCAGAGTCTAATAAAGCCGAGCTGAAGAGAGCGCAGCAGAGTGCGGTGGAGGTGACTCTGGACCCAGACACGGCTCAGCCTCGGCTCGTTCTGTCTGAAGATCTCAAACAGGTTCATTGTGAAGATGTGAGGAAGGAGCTCCCAGACTCTCCTCTGAGGTTTGATTATTGTGTTTGTGTTTTAGGAAAACAGAGTTTTTCTTCAGGCAGGTTTTACTTTGAGGTTCAGGTCAAAGGGAAAACAAAGTGGGATTTAGGAGTGGCCCAAGAGTCCATCAACAGGAAGGGAAAGATCACTTTAAGTCCCAAAAATGGACTGTGGAGCATCTGGTTAAGAAACAAAGATGAGTACAGAGCTTGGACTGACCCTCCTGTCCGTCTGTCTCCTCAAAGAGCTCCTCAGAAGGTCGGGGTGTTTGTGGACTATGGAAAGGGTCTGGTCTCCTTTTATGATGCAGATTCTGCAGATCTTCTCTTCTCCTTCACTGACTGCTGCTTCAGGGAGAAGCTGTTTCCATTTTTCAGTCCCTGTTCTAATGACAGAGGCTCAAACTCTGCTCCTCTGGTTCTCACTGCAGTGGAGACTTTGAGCGGTGACAAAGTACAAAAGTAAAAGTACTGCACTTAAGTATAATTTTGAAGTATCTGTACTTTATTTAGGTACATTTTACTGTGGATACTTTTGACTCTGTATTTGGAACTGGACTGAAAAGTCCCAAGTTGGTCTCCTTATAGTTTGGAACCTGAGTTATTGTAAAGAAAATAAGAATTCACAGTGAACTGGTGATGGGCGTCTGAATCTCTACATTGATGTAAATAAACACTTTAATGCAACTGTATCTGTGTGTCAGATGCCCTCCCGTCCTCCTGTGTCCCTGTGTCAGATGCCCTCCCGTCCTTGTGTTTGGGTCTAAACAGGTTTTACAAAGACACACTAGAGTTGACACAGGAGAGAAACCTTACAGCTGTTCAGTCTGTAAGACACAGTTTACCCAGAGCTCTCATCTGCAAACACATATGAGAAGTTACAGGAGAGAAATAGTCTGAACAGAACGTGTCTTTTGGAGTTGGCTTCAATCATTTCCATAGTCAAAAGGTCATCTCCTTGTATTACTACATCACTTCATATTTCAGTCTCGTCTCAAATGTTCAATGAGCTGAGTTGTTTGAACAGAATCCTTCTTCACAAATCTAAACCCAATACTTCAGAGAATGACTTTCTTTTCAAAAATGCTCATGTGATGTTCCAAGTGTTGTACAGCTGTTCTTAAGAGCCTGTTGTTTCAAATGGAGGTCACATTTTCTAATGGAATGTTGTGTTAAAGATTCCAAATGCAGATGTCTGACCTGGTTTGTTGTTAATATCTCTGGAATTACTGAGACCGTCCACATGAAACTAAAAGCAGCTCATCTCTGTTCACAACAATAATTGAACCTTGGTAAAGTTGTGAGTGTGTGGGGCCATGGCTGACCAACAGTGACCTTTCTTGTTGGATCTTCACACATTAAATCTTCTTGAGCTGAACTGGAACCAGGCAGGCGGCTCCGTGAATAAGGCCTATTGTCAGTAATTCAATAAAAATAAAACACTAAGAAAATCACATTTGTGTCCGTTTCTACTTTTCTACAACAGCAACAGGTCCGGTCCATTTCTCCAGATTTGTGTTGGTATAAATAAAGGTGAGGCCTGATCTGGAGCCGGTCTGTTGGTGTTTCAGGACAGTTTGGTGAGAGCGACGCCGCCTCGGACCCACAAAGTGTCGATCTGACTCAGACTCAAGACTTTATGAGAGAAATCAAACAGTTTTTCTCCATCGACGAAGAACCGAAGTCTGCCCTGCTCACAGTGGACCTCCATCTGCAACAGAGACAGGACTAAGAGAGGACTAAAGCAGGACTAAACCGGGTCTAAACCGGGTCTAAACCGGGTCTAAACCGGGACTAAAGCAGGACTAAACCGGGTCTAAACCGGGTCTAAACCGGGTCTAAACCGGGACTAAAGCAGGACTAAACCGGGTCTAAACCGGGTCTAAAGCAGGACTAAAGCGGGACTAAAGCAGGACTAAACCGGGTCTAAACCGGGTCTAAAGCAGGACTAAAGCAGGACTAAACCGGGTCTAAACCGGGTCTAAAGCAGGACTAAACCGGGTCTAAACCGGGTCTAAAGCAGGACTAAAGCGGGACTAAAGCAGGACTAAACCGGGTCTAAACCGGGTCTAAACCAGGACTAAACCGGGTCTAAACCGGGTCTAAACCAGGACTAAAGCAGGACTAAACCGGGTCTAAACCGGGTCTAAACCGGGACTAAAGCAGGACTAAACCGGGTCTAAACCGGGTCTAAACCAGGACTAAAGCAGGACTAAACCGGGTCTAAACCGGGTCTAAACCGGGACTAAAGCAGGACTAAACCGGGTCTAAACCGGGTCTAAACCAGGACTAAAGCAGGACTAAAGCAGGACTAAACCGGGTCTAAACCGGGTCTAAACCGGGACTAA
Organism: Taenioides sp. WSHXM2023; assembly: GCA_029959045.1. Classification (NCBI taxonomy): domain Eukaryota; kingdom Metazoa; phylum Chordata; class Actinopteri; order Gobiiformes; family Gobiidae; genus Taenioides; species Taenioides sp. WSHXM2023. Next base: position 1,586,699 of record CM057090.1, read on the forward strand.
AGCAGGACTAAACCGGGTCTAAACCAGGACTAAAGCAGGACTAAAGCAGGACTAAACCGGGTCTAAACCGGGTCTAAAGCAGGGCTAAAGCGGGACTAAAGCAGGACTAAACCGGGTCTAAACCGGGTCTAAACCAGGACTAAAGCAGGACTGAATCAGGACTAAAGCAGGACTAAACCGGGTCTAAACCAGGTCTAAACCGGGTCTAAACCGGGACTAAAGCAGGACTAAAGCAGGACTGAATCAGGAATAAAGCAGGACTAAAACGGGTCTAAACCGGGTCTAAACCAGGACTAAAGCAGGACTGAATCAGGACTAAAGCAGGACTAAAACGGGTCTAAACCAGGTCTAAAGCAGGACTAAAACGGGTCTAAACCAGGACTAAAGCAGGACTAAACCGGGTCTAAACCGGGTCTAAACCGGGTCTAAACCAGGACTAAACCGGGTCTAAACCAGGACTAAAGCAGGACTAAACCGGGTCTAAACCGGGTCTAAAGCAGGGCTAAAGCGGGACTAAAGCAGGACTAAACCGGGTCTAAAGCAGGGCTAAAGCAGGACTAAAGCAGAACTAAAGCAGGACTAAAGCAGGACTAAAGCAGGACTAAACCGGGTCTAAACCGGGTCTAAACCAGGACTAAACCGGGTCTAAACCAGGGCTAAAGCAGGACTAAAGCAGAACTAAAGCAGGACTAAAGCAGGACTAAAGCAGGACTAAACCGGATCTAAACCGGGTCTAAAGCAGGGCTAAAGCGGGACTAAACCAGGACTAAACTGGGACAAAAGCAGGACAAAAGCAGGACTAAAGCAGGACTAAACCAGGACTAAAGCAGGACTAAAGCAGAACTAAAGCAGGACTAAAGCAGGACTAAAGCAGGACTAAACCGGGTCTAAACCGGGTCTAAAGCAGGGCTAAAGCGGGACTAAACCAGGACTAAACTGGGACAAAAGCAGGACAAAAGCAGGACTAAAGCAGGACTAAACCAGGACTAAAGCAGGACTAAAGCAGAACTAAAGCAGGACTAAAGCAGGACTAAACCGGGTCTAAACCGGGTCTAAACCGGGTCTAAAGCAGGGCTAAAGCAGGGCTAAACCAGGACTAAACCGGGTCTAAACCGGGTCTAAACCAGGACTAAAGCAGGACTAAAGCAGGACTAAACCAGGACTAAAGCAGGACTAAAGCAGGACTAAACCGGGTCTAAACCGGGTCTAAAGCAGGGCTAAACCAGGACTAAAGCAGGACTAAACCGGGTCTAAACCGGGTCTAAAGCAGGGCTAAAGCGGGACTAAAGCAGGACTAAACCGGGTCTAAACCGGGTCTAAACCAGGACTAAAGCAGGACTGAATCAGGACTAAAGCAGGACTAAACCGGGTCTAAACCAGGTCTAAACCGGGTCTAAACCGGGACTAAAGCAGGACTAAAGCAGGACTGAATCAGGACTAAAGCAGGACTAAAACGGGTCTAAACCGGGTCTAAACCAGGACTAAAGCAGGACTGAATCAGGACTAAAGCAGGACTAAAACGGGTCTAAACCAGGTCTAAAGCAGGGCTAAAGCGGGACTAAACCAGGACTAAAGCAGGACTAAACCGGGTCTAAACCGGGTCTAAACCGGGTCTAAACCAGGACTAAACCGGGTCTAAACCAGGACTAAAGCAGGACTAAACCGGGTCTAAACCGGGTCTAAAGCAGGGCTAAAGCGGGACTAAAGCAGGACTAAACCGGGTCTAAACCGGGTCTAAAGCAGGGCTAAAGCGGGACTAAACCAGGACTAAACTGGGACAAAAGCAGGACTAAACCAGGACTAAAGCAGAACTAAAGCAGGACTAAAGCAGAACTAAAGCAGGACTAAAGCAGGACTAAAGCGGGACTAAACCGGGTCTAAACCGGGTCTAAACCAGGACTAAAGCAGGACTAAACCGGATCTAAACCGGGTCTAAAGCAGGGCTAAAGCGGGACTAAACCAGGACTAAACTGGGACAAAAGCAGGACAAAAGCAGGACTAAAGCAGGACTAAACCAGGACTAAAGCAGGACTAAAGCAGAACTAAAGCAGGACTAAAGCGGGACTAAACCAGGACTAAACTGGGACAAAAGCAGGACAAAAGCAGGACTAAAGCAGGACTAAACCAGGACTAAAGCAGGACTAAAGCAGGACTAAAGCAGAACTAAAGCAGGACTAAAGCAGGACTAAACCGGGTCTAAACCGGGTCTAAACCGGGTCTAAAGCAGGGCTAAAGCAGGGCTAAACCAGGACTAAACTGGGTCTAAACCGCGTCTAAACCGGGTCTAAACCGGGTCTAAACCAGGACTAAAGCAGGACTAAAGCAGGACTGAATCAGGACTAAAGCAGGACTAAACCAGGACTAAAGCAGGACTAAAGCAGGACTAAACCGGGTCTAAACCGGGTCTAAAGCAGGGCTAAACCAGGACTAAAGCAGGACTAAACCGGGTCTAAACCGGGTCTAAACCGGGACTAAAGCAGGACTAAACCGGGTCTAAACCAGGACTAAAGCAGGACTAAACCGGGTCTAAACCGGGTCTAAACCGGGACTAAAGCAGGACTAAACCGGGTCTAAAGCAGGGCTAAAGCGGGACTAAACCGGGACAAAAGCAGGACTAAAGCAGGACTAAACCGGGTCTAAACCGGGTCTAAACCAGGACTAAACCGGGTCTAAACCAGGACTAAAGCAGGACTGAATCAGGACTAAAGCAGGACTAAACCGGGTCTAAACCGGGTCTAAACCAGGACTAAACCGGGTCTAAACCAGGACTAAACCGGGTCTAAACCAGGACTAAAGCAGGACTAAACCGGGTCTAAACCAGGACTAAAGCAGGACTAAACCGGGACTAAACTGGGACTAAGAGACAACTAAAGAAGGAATAAACCAGGTCTAAAGCAGGACTAAACCAGGACTAAACCAGGACTAAAGCAGAACTAAAGCAGAACTAAAGCAGGACTAACGCAGGACTAAAGCGGGACTAAAGCGGGACTAAAGCGGGACTAAAGCAGGACTAAACCAGGACTAAACCGGGACTAAACTGGGACTAAGAGACAACTAAAGAAGGACTAAACCAGGTCTAAAGCAGGACTAAACCAGGTCTAAAGCAGGACTAAAGCAGGACTAAAGCAGGACTAAAGCAGGTCTAAAGCAGGACTAAACCAGGACTAAAGCAGGACTAAAGCAGGACTAAAGCGGGACTAAAGCAGGACTAAACCAGGACTAAAGCAGAACTAAAGCGGGACTAAAGCGGGACTAAAGCAGGACTAAACCAGGACTAAAGCAGAACTAAAGCGGGACTAAAGTGGGACTAAAGCAGGACTAAACCAGGACTAAAGCAGAACTAAAGCGGGACTAAAGCGGGACTAAAGCGGGACTAAAGCAGGACTAAACCAGGACTAAACCAGGACTAAACCAGGACTAAAGCAGGTCATATTTAGAAAATCATGAGCAAAATAAAACTGAAGAGATGTGTTCTGACTCTGAACGGTTGTCCTCTGATGAAGGGGAAGAAGGGCACGTCTGATTGGCTGTTGCCCCAGACTCCGCCCACACAGGCCCGCCTCTGCACCTGCCGCTCTCTGAAGCGCACGCACACCTCTATGGCCACGTCCTCCGGGGGGCGCTCTGAGCCGATCCCACACGTCAGCGCCACGTAGAACCTGACAGAGCACGAACAAGAGCAGGGGGTTCAACGGGAGGGCATCTGACACATGGAGAGGGCATCTGACACACGGGGAGGGCATCTGACACACGGAGAGGGCATCTGACACACACGGGGAGGGCATCTGACACACGGAGAGGGCATCTGACACACGGAGAGGGCATCTGACACACGGGGAGGGCATCTGACACACGGAGAGGGCATCTGACACTGAGGGAGGGCATCTGACATACGGAGAGGGCATCTGACACACGGAGAGGGCATCTGACACACGGAGAGGGCATCTGACACTGAGGGAGGGCATCTGGGGCACACAGGGAGGGCATCTGACACACAGGGAGGGCATCTGACACACGGAGAGGGCATCTGACACACGGGGAGGGCATCTGACACACGGGAATACAAAGTGTGGGAGGGCATCTGACACACAGGAATACAAAGTGTGGGAGGGCATCTGAGTTACCGGTCTGGTTTGGGGTCGATCACTCCCACGAGCTGAAGCCTCTTCCCTGGACGCAGACCTCCAGAGATGTGGCCCCTGAACGGAACCGACTGAGAGAGAGAGGGAGGGGCGTCACCGTAGCAACAGAGGGAGGGAGGGGCGTCACCGTAGCAACAGAGGGAGGGAGGGGCGTCACCGTAGCAACAGAGGGAGGGAGGGGCGTCACCGTAGCAACAGAGGGAGGGAGGGGCGTCACCGTAGCAACAGGTTTAACTCCGCCCTGCTCGTCTCGTCTCACTCTGACCCTTTGATTTTCTCATTTTGATCCAAATGTAAAACGCTCCGGTGTGATGCACAGACGATCCACACGAGGCGCCGGCGTTACGGATCTGTGGGCGATGGCGATGTGGGCGTGGCTTACAAGTACCCCGCTTTAACGAACCTCAGAGAGGAGGAGGAGAGAGAAAGAGAAGGAGAGGAGGAGGAGAGAGAAAGAGAGGGAGAGGAGGAGGAGGAGGAGAGAGAGGGAGAGGAGGAGGAGAGAGAAAGAGAAGGAGGAGAGGAGGAAGAGAGAGAGGAGAGGAGGAGAGGAGGAGGAAGAGAGAGGGAGAGGAGGAGGAGGAGGAGAGAGGAAGGAGAAAGAAAGAAGGAGGAGAGGAGGAGGAGAGAGAGGAGAGAGGGAGAGGAGAGGAGAGGAGGAGGGGGAGGAAGAGGAGGAGGAGGAGAGAGGAAGGAGAAAGAAAGAAGGAGGAGAGGAGGAGGAGAGAGAGGAGAGCGGAGGAAGAGAGAGGAAGGAGAGAGAAAGAGAAGGAGGAGAGGAGGAGGAGCGAGAGAGAGGAGGAGGAGGAGGAGAGAGAAAGAGAAGGAGGAGAGGAGGAAGAGAGAGAGGAGAGGAGGAGAGGAGGAGGAAGAGAGAGGGAGAGGAGGAGGAGGAGGAGAGAGGAAGGAGAAAGAAAGAAGGAGGAGAGGAGGAGGAGAGAGAGGAGAGAGGGAGAGGAGAGGAGAGGAGGAGGGGGAGGAAGAGGAGGAGGAGGAGAGAGGAAGGAGAAAGAAAGAAGGAGGAGAGGAGGAGGAGAGAGAGGAGAGCGGAGGAAGAGAGAGGAAGGAGAGAGAAAGAGAAGGAGGAGAGGAGGAGGAGCGAGAGAGAGGAGGAGGAGGAGGAGAGAGAAAGAGAAGGAGGAGAGGAGGAAGAGAGAGAGGAGAGGAGGAGAGGAGGAGGAAGAGAGAGGGAGAGGAGGAGGAGGAGGAGAGAGGAAGGAGAAAGAAAGAAGGAGGAGAGGAGGAGGAGAGAGAGGAGAGAGGGAGAGAAGAGGAGAGGAGGAGGGGGAGGAAGAGGAGGAGGAGGAGAGAGGAAGGAGAAAGAAAGAAGGAGGAGAGGAGGAGGAGAGAGAGGAGAGCGGAGGAAGAGAGAGGAAGGAGAGAGAAAGAGAAGGAGGAGAGGAGGAGGAGCGAGAGAGAGGAGGAGGAGGAGGAGGAGAGAGGGAGAGAAGAGGAGGAGGAGGAGGAAGGAGGAAAGGAGGAGGAGAGGAGGAGGAGAGGAGGAGGAGAAGAGGAGGAGGAGGAGAGGAGGAGGAGGAGGAGGAGAGAGGGAGAGGAGGAGGAGGAAGAGAGAGGAAGGAGAGAGAAAGAGAAGGAGGAGAGGAGGAGGAAGAGGAGAGGAGGAGGAGAGGAGGAGGAGAAGAGGAGGAGGAGGAGAGAAGGAGGAGGAAGAGGAGAGGAAGAGGAGAGGAG